>WYDI02034299.1:0-27828 GCA_009867235.2 Psittacus erithacus
GAAAGTTAGAAACACAGCGCTGCACCAGCCACTAAGAAGGAGAAAAAATGACTGCTACTGCTGAACCCATGACAGAGGATTATGAACTTTCATCACAAAACTAATTTTTAAGCATAGACTTTATCTTTGTTGGTGGCTGCCTTCTGCTTTGTTTGCAAGCTTTCCTTTTTCATACTTGGAAACATCATTGTAAAACCAGGTGTGCATGGTGGTGCTGTGGGACATTGTTCCCTGTCTCCTGCTTCCTTGTCATGCTATGGGCAGTGTTCCCAACAGCACACTGAACTTCACAGAGGTTGGCTGACTTGTTGTGTCATCATACCTGCAGAGACGTAGCCAGAAGAACATTTTTCTTGGCTTATGTCATTGGGACAGCTAAACTGGTAAAGAAGCCCCATTGACCTGTGCCTATGCCTATAGTATAGTTTATGTCAACATAACTAAAATGGTTTTAATTCTGCAGGGCAGGCCAGATCTATACTTCTAAGACATATATTCTACCTGTAGCTCAAAAAGCACACTCTACTGCTTGTGCCATTGCTGAGGATTGTGCTCCCAGTCTTTTCCCATGTGTAGTCATCACCATGTAGAGGCTGGGCATACTGAATAACGATAATCTTCCTAATGTAGAGATTTATTAGATATCTCAAAGTTAGAGAAGAGGCACTCTGAAAAGATCCATCTTCTGCTGTGATTCACAGCTCACTCTAACACTACAAATCCCATCTCTGTGAAGGAGGAGCTAAGCTTAGTTGGGTAAACAGAAACCGTCTGACCCTCTCTCGCCAGGAAACTAAGTTCAAAAGCCCAGTGGGTCACAGTGAGCTCCCTGAGACAGGGCTCAAAATATGCAGACAGCATCTGTGATCATATTTTGTATATCTCCCCAGTATACTTTGAGTAGATTTGATGTGGGTAAAGGCTAGAAAAATATCACTGTTTCTCTCTTATCAGTGTGATCCCTGAATGTAGTTTATGCACTTTACACTACTATAAATACTAAAGTACTATCTAGTGCATGCATGTGTTTATATCTATGTTCAAATGTATTTATATAAAATCATAACTACATGTTGTATATGGGAGATATATAAGCAATTTCTCCATTTATCTTCCCCCTCCATCTTATTTTCTTATAACATTAAACCAATAGGTTTAATAGGAGGTTAAATAGCATCCATAAAATAAAAGCTAATAAGAACAAGTTCAATAGTTATTGCCATGTCCAACATCTTAAAAATTATCTTTTTTTGTCAGTATGCTAAACAGATGAATATCCATATATTAAAATATAATTTTTTTTTTCATGTGTTTGAAGCAGTCTGTTAGGATCCTGGTTTCTCATTTTCTTTCCCAGTTACAGTCAGAATAACACTTTTAATAGAATTTGGAATTTTGTAGCTGAACTAAATTTGTGAACTATCCATGTTAACAGCACTGTTTATGTATATACACATATATATATACACACTGGATATTATATATAGATATACACACACACTGAATATTAAAAGTTACAGTCATAATGGCTATTTTCAGCAGTATTGAACTGAGCCTGTGAAAATAGAGGCTTCTCCTGGACCTAAGTGTTTAGGTGTAATTACAAATAATTCCATCATAATTGTTAAGATAGCAATTTATTTATTCTTAATTTAGTTTCTTGATGAGTTGCTTCATTAAAATTATGAATGCTTTCATTAGTTAAAAAATCTCAAAACTTCAGCTTGCATCTGGATCTTGGTAGCTGATTTGCTAAATTGAAGGTTTTGTTTCAGAATTGCAAACATATGTTGCCCTGTGAATAAAATGTTTGGGGTCTTCCATATTAATCTCTTTGCATTTGAAAGATAGCAATTTCCAATCTCATCTGTGAATGTGTGTTTTGCCAGGTGAAGTTTTAGTGTTCTTGCAAACTTTGGAAGCATTTATTTTCAGTAAATCAGACAGAGCTTGTTCTGAGGGTCAAAAAAAACCATCTCTTGCTAGCACAATGCAGACGCCAGACTATTTCTAACTTTCTATTGGTGAAGGAGCTAAACTGTCAGCTAAAGAAAAGGGATTGCATCAGCATTCAGAAATAAAAAATGCTCCATTCCTCCTAACTCTATAGTCTATGTTCAATCAACCCACAGTTAATGGAAGCCCTCCAGTGCTAAGCAATAAACAAACATAGTTGGGCAAATAGCCCAAAATCAAATCTAGTATATAAGGTGGACAATACATAGTTAGTTCCATTACAGAACTCTCCCCTGGGAGCTGGAGCAGCTTCTGAGCCCGTCTCATTACGCACCAGCACCATCTGTAGCCAGCCTGAACCTTATTTGGGAATATATAAAGTACACGGAACAAAATAGAGTAAGAATCAAGAGCCAGAGAATCCTATTTCAAGTTTAAATTTTGCTTGTGAAAGATCATTTGGTTTTAGACTCTGCAAACAAGTAGGCCCTCATCACTCACAATGAGCTGCACATGTAGCAGGGATTACTTCAGATCAGAGAAATTGAAAGTAATTGCTACTTTCCACAGGGAGATATCTAGTACTAGTGTGGCTTGAGAGATACACTAAAGCACCATAAGCTGAAACAGCCATCCTGAAGCAAACTAGAACCACCTCTTATTGTTTAGTTTAAAAAAAGCAAGTAGTGAATTTAAAAGAATACATAGGAACAGGAAGAAATACTTTAATATGTGGATTTAACAAGCATAAAACACCCCACACTCTTATGTGCAGATAAGCACGTATGAGACATATATATGTAATATAGATACATATTTTTTTACTAGATATCAAATGCTTGTAAATAACTGTGTGTATGTATTATTATTATATATGGATCATACCAGTGTTAGAGATATAATAAAAATCAGAGATCAGGGTCCCTTTGCAATTGTTATTACATATGACAGAATAAAATAAAAACCCCAAGGGTTCTCTGCCCCAGAGAACTACAGTTGAACTAAGAGCCCAAATTTATCTGTTAGTGACTTCAGCAGAATTACTCCTGGGGGATTCATTTATCCTGGGATACACAGAGTAGCTGATAGTTGACAGCTGCATTAGCTCCTGTTCTCAATTTGGTGGTTATATACGATAAGAGAGAAACATCTTAATATAGTGTAGAGTTTCTTAGTGTGAGTTTTTGAAAGTAAATTATATGGTTCATTCCAAATGCTACATTATTGCAGTACAGGATTACTCTGCATAGCCTACTCAACAATTTTAGTGAGTTTTATAACAACCATCTTTAAGAGTATTTTCATATACCTTTTTTGTAAAACCTACTAATTTAGAAATTCCGGATTATATTCTTAGCTGGGCAGGACAGATAATTAAACTATGTATGCATCCTTAATGACAGTAGATGGGTTTCTGTGCTTTGAAGGGTATTGTACAGCAACACTCTCTCAGTTATTCCACTGCCGCTGCAGGGTCACGCTTGCTCTTTGTCATACTTGAATGATGTTCTTCAAACTTGCTGCTAGTCAACATCAAGGATGCTGGTGCAGACAGAGCCTTGAAGGATACCACTGCATTTCTCACAAATTCAAGAGTGTAAAGTACCCAGACACTGGGTCTCTGCACTTTTAATAGTTCTTTGCATATCTTCTCTTAATTTGCCATTACAGTCAAAGAGAATTACATCAACACTTATGCTCTGCTCTTTTCTCAACAACATTAGGTTCTTCTCCAGCACAGCTAAAGATTTTTCCAAGGTAAATGCAAAGCAACAACCTTTTTGTGAAGGTTGTTTCTGAAAAAGCAAAACCAGACTAGGTTGTCTTCACTTCTTTTCAGTTCTGACTTTGGTAGTTCAAAGAGGGTGATGTCAAAGAAATTGAAAGGATGACCAGGGAGACCAAGATACATTTTAGTAATACTGAATCTCCCCTGCGACCATGTGTGAGTGCCAGAAACTGAAGATCTATGTTGCCATTTTACTCATACTTTTAAGGCATCTTCACATTAAATGGATTGATTATAATCAGTGCATGTATATTTATTTTTTGATCACTTTGTGAAATAAAGGATGTCATTTTTCCTAGAGAAATGATAATAGCCAAACTGCTAGTAAAATATTAGAAGTGCAGCTTAGAATTTACCTCAAGATCTTGGCACCTACATTTTTTGCTATTAGGATGCTATTTTCTGTTTAAAATATTCTTGCTTTAATGAGCTAGTTATAAAACCGTGATTATCTGATGGTTCTGTCTGTGAAAATTGCAGGTTCTTGATTAACCAATGAAATCCTTCTGAAAAAAAATATCATTAACTGTTTAATGAACAAACACATTTCATTTTTAATTGCACTTACATAACTCTAAAGTAATTGAAAAATAACATAACATATGCATAAAAATGTAAATTTAAACACAACAGCAAGTCTCAATCTCAACAAAACTCCAGATATTTTTGGTAGAATGCTTGAGAACTCGTACACCATACTCCACTGTTAGTTAAGATTATAGAGGTGAAAGTAAATAAAAAATTAGTATCATAATACTAGGTATCTATCACAATGTTGTCAATGTTACAATTGTACATAATGAAGTTTTATCACCTGAACCAATTCTAACAAAATATGATTTATTAGAACCAAATACATGGTAATATATATATATAAAAACAAACTCATACTTACAGCATGAGGATCTGTATTTTGGTAAAAGTTGAGTGGAAAATATTTAAAGGTCATAGTAGATAAGCAATTAAATATGAGATCCCAATAGATACTGTGGTAATGCGGGCTAATGTAATCTTTGGATATTATAAATTAGACTATTATGTTAGAATGCTGTATCTATCTTTACTGTTCCTTTTTTTAAAGAGGTTGAAAATTGGAAAAGTTTCAAGGAAGGACCACAGAAATTGTTTGTGAGATGTAGAAAATGTCTTATATTGCAAGGCTTTGAGCTTATCAATAGAAGAATCTGTGCTGAAAGCATATAGACACTTTACAGAGTGAGAGGTGACAAGCATCAAAGACCTCACCAGTCTGACAGAGGGAGACATCTCAAGAACTGGTGTTCAGAAGACAAATAAATTCAGATGAGAAATGAGGCATCCATTTTCAGTGCTGCTGCTGATTAACCACTTCAACCAACTCCAAAGCGGTATGCTAGATCCTCCCTCTCTTGATGCCTTACAAAGGTCTGGATGCCTTTCTTTTGTCTGCCACTGTACAGAGTACTGTGCAGGCATAACTGGGTGAAATGAAGTAACTTATACAGGATATCAGTGGTATCTTCTGACATAGCAAATGTCAGATAGATCTGTGAAGTTATGCAAAGAGCTGATCGTGAATATGGAGTTGAGGAGACTCTTTCCCTGAAAACACCTTGTTAGCAGCTCCCCCATCCATTTCACAGCAGCTCCAGCTAACTGCCCCTGAACAGCATGAACGGCAGATAGATGTTCTGAAGACAAGCAGTATCTTGTAGAATCCACTCTTCAAAATATTCTTATAAATTTCAAATAATAGAAATATTAGCTTTTGAAGCAGGATTTTCCTTTTTAATAAGACGTTAGTACAGATGGATCCTGGTCATAAGGTTTTGGACTGACTCCTTGAGAAATTTCAAGTTGCCTGGTTTTGCCTTTGCCTGGTAGGAAGTAGTTTCAAAGGGGATATGCTAACCAAGAGCCATCTGGAAAACTAATTCATGCTTCTTCAATGTTTTGGTATTATCCATCACAAAATAGATCATTTTTGCAGAACTCCTTTCAGCAAATAATGCAGATCCTTCTTATTAAATTAGTGATATCACAGGGATCTGTAGTAGACATACATCAGTGGTTTTATGGTACAGCCATTCTGTAAAGAAACATAAAACCCCCCCCTAGTATTATTCATGTTTGTAGCTGAAGTTGTTTTTCATGTGTTTGGAAAGAGGTTTAGTTGTAAAATGAAAAACTGTCAGAAGAGCTAATAAGCAAATAATGAATTTATTTTGTGTAGTTACTATTAATAGACAACAAAAGGATTTAAACTGCTGGTGACTACAGCAAGCAATCTATTCTTCACTGTAAATAATCCCAAAACTGCAGGCAAGTGTGTCATTTGTCCAAAATGCCCCCAGGATTCCTTGTATTGAAGTTTTCTAAGCAGTGGTTTAGCTGGTTATGAAGGCGTTTAATACATTATGCAGTGCTAACATATTTTTCGTTCATCTCACAAAATGGTTTCATAGGAGATGCATCTGTTGTATATTCCATACTCCTTTTTATCCTTGATGAGTACAGCTGATGCTTTTGTGGTACTCCGCGTATAGTAGTTAAGATTCCTTTCAAAGCCAGGCTTATGAAAGCCTAGTTTTCAATTTGGTCCTGCTAGATCTTTCTTTTGTATGAACTTCCTTGTTTTTGCAGACTTTAAATTTTCCGAAATATGAGGTATGCAAAGCATATGGTTGTGATCTCAATCGTTTTCATCATAGGAAGACCTAATCCTCCTTTACAATAAAAAAATAAACTCAGGAATAGCTGAGTTATTGAACACATTTGTAACTTAATTAATGATCAATGTCTAAAATGTCTGCAATCGAGTACTTACCCCCATCAAACCACTATCCCTCTCCATCACCTACTTAACTGACCCTGCAGTTTGGCCTCCTCTATTTATCTGCTCTGTCTGGACAGGGCCATAGAACTTGAAGAGCTATGCTAAAGCTGAGGAGCTACTGTAATCTTTGTTATATGAATAAGTCTCTAAGGAGAAACAAATACATCTGACTGAGATAGTAGCAATGCAGACAAATCTATGAGAGACAAAACTGTGAATGCATAAGTTTAAAAATGTTTTTTTCTAGAGGTAGAGGATGAAATACTTCCAAGAAAATGCTAGAGACTTGCTGGTTTGTCAGCAGCTTTTCCCTGTTTCAAGTTAAAGAAGCTGCTATTGACAGGTTTTGTGCTACTACAAGAAAATTATTTAATGAAATATTAATGTGTTACAGTGCATTTCCAGTACATTATGAACTATTAACAAATTAAAATGAAGTAGTCAGTTTAAGGCAGGGCTTATGACACATTTCCTTTTCTGTTATTTGCTTGTTTATCTTCTGCTGTGGAATGTGTTGATTCATAGTTTTGCTGGTGACCAGCTTAATCTACACACATCTATCCTATGACATGTCTCTGTGTATGCCTATCTATATGTTCAAAAGCACTTAAACACATCCCCATTTTCTCACTGTTGGGTAGGTAAACAATGTTTGTTTAAATGTAATAGTGTCATTTGTTTTGTTTTTTTTTCACAAAAACAGTACTTTTTAAAGTATTGATCAAATCATATGTGCAGAACTGCTCAGTCTTCACAACCTTCCCTGGTATGTTTGTCCTAATCTAGTACGGAGAGGGGGGAGGGAAGAGTAAAAGTCTATTTTCCACGTTTCTTTTTTCTGCTAGCTATCGTTTAAAAAGCAGCTTTGAACCTTGTTCATGGCTTTCCCAGATTTTGCTGTTAGCTGCCAAGTCCCTGTCAGATTGAAATTGAAACGGCAGAAAAAAGATTTTCAACATACTTTTTCTGCAGTTTTTTTCTGTCTTTCACCTCTAATGAAATGACCTTTAACTGCCCCCTCATCCTACACTAAGCAATGCTGAGTTTTATACACTAAATTTTAACTACTTTATGAAATTAGCTATGAAATAGATATTTAAAAATGAAAACAAAAGTAATTTTAAAAAGTGTATATGAAGCTTTGCAGTGATTGTATTTAGATGTATTGCTGAACTTCCTACTGCAAAGATCTTTGTACTTGAGACCTTGACTCTTACTCGGCGCTCATCCAAATATACATAATATTTTATTATAACAGGTCATTGTAAAGCTGGCCTTATTTAGATTAAACTATATTTTTATATATATCTATATACAGTTATCAGTTCATGCTTTAAATCTGTAGTTATTTGCCATGAAATAATTGCCATAATTGAAAAAATTAATTGGCTTAGATACTTCAATTCAGTGTTAGTCTGTTACATTCTAATGGAGTATATATACAAATTGTTTATTGAACTACACAATAGGAGAAAGTCAGACTTACCAGCTCATTCTATTTTTATACCTTATACAATGTTCAACACTTTACTCCTGATGAAATGTGCCTCAGCCCCTTGTTGCACTATCTAATGTGCCAGCATTTCTTGCTACATTGTTTTTTTCCTCTGCGTGGTCTTTAATGGAAAAGATGCTCACCAGCATAAATATCTCAGAAGCTAACAGTAAAAAAATACCTAAATAACAGATGCACAGGGGAACCATGGGATAAATATACAGGAGGCACAGAGTCAAGATCACATGTCTGAACTACTAGACCAGTTATCATCAAGTAGCAAAATGCACACTAGTAATTATGTGGGTATCCCCTATGCCCACATGTTTCTGAACTGGGTCAACTTATTTCTAGCATTGCAAGCATTTGTAAAGAAACTATGAGTTTGGAGATATTACCTCTGATAAATTACAATATGACCTATAAGACACGTGTATGGAAGAATCTATACACGCATAACATGCATGATCTATGTGACTGTGGCGCTTATCAAAGAGGCAATTTAATACAACTGGTTAGAGCCGCCTCACATAGTACAAACAGATACTACAGTTATGCCTATCACATTCCACCAATGCATTGCAACCCTAACTCTTCATACCACCGGTATTCCAGCCTGGGACATTTCAAGAAAAAAAATTTGACAAACTTAATGGTGTTGTTTTTCATGTAAATAAAAGTCTGAAAGTTTACAGGATGTGATAACAACATTTTATTTTCTTTTTCTACTTGTAAACTAAGTCAGGGCCTTTATCTTAGTTTAGATATGAAAAACAGAATATCACATAAGCCTGATAAATTGTCTTCCCCAGTAGCTTTTCCCAGATAACATTTAATTAAAAAAAAAAAAATAGAAGAATACGTGCAGTGATGATGTAAGAATTTATAGGGGAACTAAAAGCACGTCATCCCTAGCTTTGTTTTGATACGTCACTTGGCTGAAAAGTCTAACTCTGAGCCTTTACTTTTTGTTTTGTGTTGCATTTGAAAGTTTTTCCTGGTTCACTGGATATCGCTCTCCATCATTTTAAAATCTTTCAGAAGGTGTTTAACATTTTGTATTATGAAATGTCTTTGTATTAAGCTCCAAAAAGCAATAATGAAAATAGAAATAATTTTCAGTGTGGCAAATGACTCCTTTGATTGACAAATGTGATTTGCTTGGCAGAAATCAGGCCATGACTACTGAGATTTTTTAATGAACAAGAATAAGATTTGGGTTTTGTTTTATATTCCAGTCTTTCTTTGTTTTCCAGATGATGCAGTTCTACTAATTGGTTAATTACTATCAATACGTACAAAGACCTTGCAAATTAAATATGGAACAGTTTTTGAGGTTTCAGGACAATGGGGAAAACTGAGATAAGGAAACAACCTTTTTTATCCTTTCCTGTTACTTTTAAGAATTTGATTCTTTACTGATGTTTTTCTGTTTGAAAGATTTTTTGAGGCATGCCTCAAAAAGTCAAGAGGTATGAAAACCAGAAATATGTGTAAAAATAGAAGTGAAATCATCTCCTTTTCATTGTGCAGGGGAGATATGAACAAAAAATATGCTACACAATGTTCAGAAACAAAAAGTTGGATGGTGTAGTTATAGTTTACTTTGAAGAGGCCCTCTACTCAGCTGAGTTGCCCCAAGTTCCAGGAAAAACTGTAACTGCCTTCTTCATACCAATAAGAAGTGATAAGTATTTTGCATTTAATACATTTGCCTTATTCTCCCTCTGTATCTTGATCAATTACTAAATTTTGCTGTGTCCTAGGCTCAAAATTATTGTACCTGAGGGAGGCTAAAAATGGGGAAATGATAAAGAGGAATGTGTATCTTCAGGGTAGGAAGCTGTTTGTCAGGCTGGGGAAGACTTCCTAGCCTCATGACAATGATCATCATGAGCATTTACAATGCATGTTGAATGTTGGAGCTGAGCATAATCCTTGAGATGAGACTAGGTTTTACCCAAAAATGTAAAAAAGCCATTCCTTGAATTCTACCATCTTCAAGCAATGACAGAGAGTGCTTTTTTCTTTTTCTAAACCATTGTACCAATTTTGGTCTTTTATGAACCTCCAGAGATGTTTTCAGAGGCAGCAGTGACCACTGCCAGAAGCTGCAGCAGCTAGTGATGATTCTCTTCCTTCTTGCCTTTTTTTTTGTTTCTGTCAATGTTTTTGTCTTTGGAGATTTTCTTTAATTAGCAGTAACAAATGTGTCTTAAGGGGGAAAACAGTAAGTTAAAATTTAGCTTAGGCAAATGCATACAGAAAGATCTTTCTTGAGATGCAACTATGCAGAGCCAAGATAGAGAGAACTGTAGATAGGGCATAAGAAATGGGAATCAGGGTACTGGAGATCAATCTTTGCTACGTCATTAACTCACAGTGAGTGTTCTTAGATGTATAAAACCTCACTACTTCTTGCATGGATATATAAATGGCCTTGCTGATCGTTGGCTACCTCTATGAAATATTGTGATGAATAAAGCTAATTACAAAATAATAACTAACTAATGGTAATGCGTTTTTTAAGAATCCTAGTATAATTTAAATATGATTTCTTTAACTCCTTATATATTAATATACATGGGGTTCACAAAGCTAAACAGTCATTTCAGTAAATGTCAAGCCACTCACTATTTTCTGTTCTAAAGTACAACATACAAATGTGTGCCTTACCAATATTCTTAAGATCTATAATTAGATGACTTATGTATTAATAATGATTTGGAACCCATACTTGTCATCTGTCAAAATACAAAGACAATATGATAATTTTTAAACTAGGAAATCTGACCAAAAAAAAGTGCAAATTAGTTTCAATTTAGCAGGCAGCAACTTTCCATCTTGAAAATGATTTTAAAACAATGCATTTTAGCAGATTTTGAATTTGATGCTGTAGAACTGCAGCTCTTCCATGAGGTGGGCTTCAGAATCCCTCCCATAACCACTGGCCTCAAGACTCCTCATCCACCCCAGCCCTTCACTGCAGAGACCTCAGTGGCCTTTGCTGGTTTTCCATCTCAGATTGCTAACTATTCCTCCTTCCAGTTGTCGTCTTTGGGTTTATTGAGTAGGTCAAGCTTTTGTAATTCAAGAGTACTTCTGCTTTGTGATAACACTATCATTGCATAAAAGTGATGAACAAATAGTACTGTGATAGTGTATGTTGCTTCCCATGCATCCCCCACATCCATCAGAATCAGCGGCACTGGTAACAAAGGTGAGAATAGTATTATTAATATAATAAGTCAGTAAATTTAAATACCAGCCAGAATGCATTAGTAATTGTTCCAGTAAAGCATCTTGGAAGTTTTCTGAAGAGGAAGCATGTATTTTGAGTACGGCAGTTGTAGTGCACAAATTTGAGGATTGATTCCTAAGTTTCAAGATGCAGCTGTGTCTCATATATACTGCCTAAAAGATTAAGGCATTATAAAATTCCTCAAAGCAGAAGTGGAAATTAAGGAGACTTTTTATGATTTTAGCTGGGAATCTTCTAGCTATTTTGTCACAGTGTTTCTTCTTTACAAGATGTCAGTTCACCTGGTAATTGAACTTGCTATTCCTTCAAGACTGGTTTGCTCTTTCTTTTCCTGTTTTTACACTTGTACACAGTCTTCTACCTTGTAATACGTTTTATTTTTCTCAGAAGTGTTGGAAATTGAACTATCTGAACTATACAAATATGGGAATATCATCTAGAAAAATGCTTTTAAAGAATGCCTTTAAATAGTACATGAAGATCAAGGAAATGACTTTTTGGTGTGCTAGCTTATTGACAAAAACAAGAAGCAACAATTCATTTGTTTAATTCTCTGTTGGTAAGATCTAAACAGCACTTGTGGTTTGCAGATCAGATAGGGCTTAAAAAGCACCTAATGAGTATTAGGGGCTTTTGTGTTTTAATAAACCCAAGATGATTATTTGCTCTTTTTTTACTGTGGTAAAGAATTATAGTGGCACTGCTCCTTCTTTCCTCATCTCTCATTCAAAACAGAATTAACAATTAATAGAATGTGATGATTTTTATGTTTACCTTTATCATATTTTAGTTTCATCTATTGAAATTTTATTATTCTGTTAATTTGATGGTGTATGCATATGTTTTATTTTGAAGGTAGTATGGGAAAGCATGAGGTATTTTAAAATATATTTAACATGTAATTTCACTGCCTTGGACTAATCTCATAAAATACCTTATCTACTAGAGAGATGAACTTCCCTTTGGCAGCACCTAATTGCAATTACCCTAGGAATACCATTGGAGTGTTCAATTTCTAGACAATGAATTAGTTTTCTAAATACTCAGGAGTCAGAGAGAACTGGGGGTCCTGCACCAATGTAGTTTGGTTGAAGGCTGGATTCATCCTCTGCCAGGAATCTTGATTGTGGAGCTTGAAAGATTTTGGATTTTTAATGTGACATTTGGACCTTTTCTGTGAGTTTATTACCCAGACCATAGCTTCCAATTCATCCTAAGGGATTGCTTTTAGTTTCTTTACATAGAGTCTCTTGGGCCAGAGTATTTCAGCTACTCACTGTTTGCTTTGTAACCAGACTGAATCTTCTTCCTTGGGATAATACCCAAAAAGACAATTATCTGCCTTGATCAAAGAGATCTTTCTCTAGTCTGCCTTCTCAGGAGTACTCTAACAAAATTAAAATATGTCCAGAATCAATACTTTCTTTCCTGAATCTCCCACCTATGACCAGGTAGATTCCTCAGAGCAGGACACACCATCTACTTTGGCTGCCTTTGCATTAAATTTACTTCTTCTCTGCCTGACTTTGTGTGGGTTCTAGCACTCTACTGGTCAAGATCTTAAACTGAAAAAGTAAGTACAGTTGTTGAAGATGTTCACAATAACCTGCATTAAGAATATAAATTTTATATTATATCTAGACCTTTTATGCCTGAAAAATTGACTGGTTCACAAGTTAAAAAAAAAAAAAGGTTCACAAGATCTCCTTATTTTAAAGAAAAACCTGTTGTCAGCAACTCAGGAGTCATCCAGGAGCACTGTTGGAACACCTTATCTTAGCACCTCTACTTTATGCAGAAAGTGCCAGAGCATAGGCACCTGAAAATTACAGAAATGTGAACAGAATACTTTAAAACCTGAAAAATGATCACTTCTGCAAACAGGTAAAATTTAGGGCTAGGGCAGGAAGGATTACAGCTCTTCTGAACGTATGCCCTTTGGAAACTCAAGCTATTATTTTTTAAAGGTTAAAGTATTTTTGATGTACAACAGTTGCTTCATTCAGCAGCTTGCCCTACAGTGGCTAATCCTAGATTTGGATTATCTTTTTCGGGAAGTTTAAGGTCAAACTGGTCTTTCCAAAATCTGAAGTGAAGGTGCCCATGAATACACCATTCAAGGAATGCTCCAGCCAAATAATTTGCGCAAATGGCCAGGCAACCTAGGCATGTTCTCAATTGAATGACTCTTCTCCAAGCCAAGTTAAAATACATGATCTTCTATAGGTCTCTAACTACAGAGAGCTCACTAATTTCTAAAATCTGGGGGGACACAAAAACCACACTGCTGATTTAGTTACAGGCTTTGAAATAGACCAACAAAAAAAAAATCCCAGCCTAAACCAAAACAAACCTCTGGAGTTTTCTTACATGAATATAAATTATTCCAGAAAGCACTACATAGCACAAATATTTGCAGACTTAAATAAAGACAAGCAATACTATGCGTGGGTAACTAACTAATGCTTAATCATATTAAAATCTGTATGTCATATGTATGAATTCCTAGAGAATTTATTTTGAGCAGTCTTCGGAAAATGTTGCTTGTTTAGTATGACTGC
This sequence comes from Psittacus erithacus, assembly GCA_009867235.2. Taxonomy (NCBI): domain Eukaryota; kingdom Metazoa; phylum Chordata; class Aves; order Psittaciformes; family Psittacidae; genus Psittacus; species Psittacus erithacus. The sequence goes on from WYDI02034299.1 coordinate 13,879, forward strand.
TGCAAGGAAACAGTGTTTCACAAGCAATTACTGGAAAACATGAGATACAAGGAATGAATGGAACCTTTTAATAAAACTTCTTATTGGTAGAGGTGGCTATATTATGGGTTTTTTTCAAATGCTAAAATCAGCTTTTCTTTAAAAATAATACAAAACATTGCTTCATAATGAGACGTCAGCCATAGTTTTACATGTTCTGTAATATGCTTCCTAATATTCCACAATTTCTGGCCATGCCTGGATATATTGAAGTGCCCTTAGCTTTGCCTCAGGCCCTTAGTACCTCCAGCTGTTATATTATTGGCTGATTTACTGGGAAAATAAAGAGTAGAAATACATAAATGAACATTTTTGTTGCCACCTAATCAGTAGAAAAGAGATTATTTTCTCTCTGAAGCAGCAGATACTCCTTTTATGAATATGAAACATTTACATTCAGCAGCAGTCTTATGAGCTGACAATGTACTGTAGTCTGAATTTTTTCAGAATTACATTTAAAATACAGTAGTAACATAATTATTAAAATGAATTTACATCTCAACCAAAATTAAATTCCATAACTACAGTGCAGATTATTTAGGTGAGTGAAACTCAGATGTCTCCCTCTGTTCAGCATTTAATTACAGTGTATTTTAGCTAGGTCCAGGATGTGTGTAAAAAAACCCCGAACTCATGACATCCCTCCATATCAAAATGTTTTGGTAATCATCCTGTTTAAATAGTAACATTTTATTTTTTTTTAAGCACTTAGATTCTTGATCTGAATCCATATTCATGGAGGTCTGCTGTAATCCACTTTACCACTTAATGTTGCAATTCAAATGTTCAGTAAGAAGCAAAGCCCTCCAGAATAAAGCATGAATATTACCATGTGGGGGCTGTAAAGAGAAGACTATTAGAATATATCACCAACACACTAGGGGACCATTTAGTGCACTGCTCTAAATACATCATTTAATTACAATGGAGACATTACTTCATGTTTCTACTGATGTAAGTATTATTAGAATTCATGATATTCGCAGGCTACTGTGGGCCATTACATTGGCCATAAGCTATTCCATAAGATTTACTACTAAAGGCCCGCAAGGGTATTTGAGCATTCATGGATTCTGTGGCAGTAGGCTTTTATCTAAGACACATAAGTGAGGGACAACCGAGTTATTATCTCTAAGAAACATAGCTTAATATTTTGGATTCTAAAGGTTAAGGTACCATAAATCCTGAATTACTCTGAGATATCACATAAAAAGACATTTTTATTTTATTTTACTCTACTCTGCCTCTTAAAATATTTTATGATGGCAGTTTCTAGAGTTGTACCATGTTGTTTACATTCAGTCCCTGGATGCATCAAAAACACTGACACAGCATTTCCTTTAAACTGCTGTAATGGAGGCAAAACACATGCAGGGGATATTCCCCTGCTTCTGCACTCTCATGCACGGTGTTCCCAGTGTGATTAGTCTGTCACCCTGATTTGATGAGATTCACCACGGACTTTCCTACCCCATAGAGAGCCTTGTTAGTGAACTAGTGCACAGTGTCTGGCAGGTCCTGCTGGAGACAGTAGACTACAGTGCATAAAGAAAAGTAAATACAGATCTCTGGGATTTTCAAGCAGATAGCTTGAAATTTTCAGAGATTCAAAATTCTTTTGCTGAAGCTGGTAATGCAAAAAAGAAGTCTGTTATTTTCTTCTCTAGATTATCTATAGGCATTTAGCAGTACATGTTGTTAGCTGGGTGTTCAAATATGTTTCTTAATTATGGCAGTAAACAAGCAGCTTGCATTATTTTTTTGCTCCTCCAAAATAATTCAGACTCCCTAGGTTATCATTAGGAGCTCTTATCTAGCTTCTTTATGTACACAAACATAGCTGTACCATATTTCATGCAAATATCAAATCGCATATTAAGAAGAAGGATGGGTCAGTTTTTCAGCTGGACCACAGCAAGTATCACTGGTGGAGTGTGGAGCAGCCAGTTGAGCCAGCTTCCTGCACCCTTCAGGTATACAGGTGGGCATCCTTACAGTGCAGTCACAAGGCTGCTGCTTCAGTGAGGAGCACAGAGTATGGTCCTACCTTTCCTGGCAAGGGGCACAGCATAAATAGACAAGAATATGATGTGTAAGTTCAAAGATCAAACTGCAATTCTTTGGTACCAACGAAAAAGTCTACCCAATTAGTTGGTCTTCTTGGTTTCATGATTGGGTGTTGAACTTTGTTGATGCATAATATTTGGTGAATTATCCTTGGCTAGTTTCTCTAACACTGGACAAGGTCCAAGAGCATCTTCTGTAACAGTCAGAACAACCCATACACAAATTACCTTAGAGTTCAAGGTAAGTTAAAATTGTTTCAGGAGAGCTAGAAAATCAAAGAGATATCTGCTTATAAATTCTCCAGGACAAGAATTATCCTTTTTCTCCCTGTCCTACTTTTTTCACCTTTTTAATTCTGCTTTTATCTTGGGCCCATTGATTTCTAGAGCTTAAGGAGTAATAATTTAAAAGAGGGAGTCCTTTGCAGTTCTGTGGCTTTCAGGAGAGCTTACAAGAATTTTCCCTCCACAAGACAAAGGCACAGAAATATTGGTCTTGTGTAGCATGTACTTAACTGTTAAATAAACAATAAGCTTGGTTTTGTTTCTCACTTTTTTCATGAAAGTATAAAGTCTAGGCTTTACACTTGTTTTCTCTTAGCTTTACTTAGTGCAAACTAGTCATCACACCTTAGTTTACTCCATGTGTTTTAATGGCTGTCTTAAAGAAATAGAAAACTATGGTTGGCCGAAATACCAGTTTAGATCCAGACAGCTGGTTCTGCTTTTTCATGAGCAGCTGCAAACCCAAAGTTGCATCTGAATGTATCTGTGAAACCAGAGACTTCACAGAAGTATGTATTTTTCTCAGGCTGCTCTAGAGCCTGAGCAGGGTTTGGGAGTGGTAGGCTGCCTGCATCATGCCGAAGTATGTGAAGTGCCATAGAGCAATTGCTTGGGTTGCCTTTTGTTCCAGTAGTTGAGTCCACTGAGAACTGAAATTGATTTTCCTTATGTTAGCATGTGAAGGCTCTGCCCCTTGACCCGCTGCCGGCGAGTGTGCAGGGCACAGAAAGGCTGCAGCTTTGCAGAAGTAAGCAGCACTACGCCTCTTATCACTGGCACATTCTTCTTCCGAAATTGTTCTCTCCCCTGTGCTTTTCCTTTCTACCCTATTCTGCTCCTTGCTCTGATACTGGATTGTCCCATAAATATTTTGTATGTCTAAAACAATATTTTTTTTTCTTGCAATAGCATAATATTTTTTAAAGTAGCAGAAGTGGTTGATCTGTATTCATGAACCAGATAATACTGCTGAGTGCAGTCAAGCACACTGCCAGCAATTGGTAGTATGGGCTATCTACTTTACACCATTATTTCTGTGCAGCTTAATCCCATATAAAACATCATGCTCATATGTCAGTTTTGCCAATGGTGTTGCAATGATATGTAAACTAGGGGAAAGTGAACAGGGACTACAACTGAGAAGACAAGCTCACTGGTGACCTAGTCATACTCTCAGAGAGAAAAACCACTGCTCACACTGTATTTTCAGAAATGAATGAAATACATATTTTGCTACATAAGCCAGTTGTTTTAGTCTCCTTTTCTCAAAAATGTCAGACGTTGGCAATTCCTTTCCTCTTTCTCAGTTTTGATGCTACAGTTAACTCATCCACTGCATCTTAGCTTATGTCCTACTGCTGGCCAGGAGGTTAAACCCCACAAAAGTGACATCATCACTCTGATTAACCCAGTTCACCAAAATCATGTTGGGTTGTTGGGGTCTTTGAATCTGAATTTGCACTCGGTGGGGATTTTTTTATTTTTATTTTTATTTTAATTTTGAAATTCCCAAAACATACAAATACATCTGGTCTGGAATACTAAAAATACTCATTGCTTTTTACCTGTTCGTAGAGAGGGAGAATGTGTTAAATCAGGAAGTATAAGCCATGTTTCAATGTCTGCTCTCAGTAGGTGGCACTCTTTCCTCTGAGTACGTACCGAGTTAAAATCTCAGTAAGTCTGTTCCCAGGATTCACGTTTTAACTCGGAAGCAAGAGTGTGGTCCGGCAGTTAGTGGTTGCCGAAGGCGCATAGCATTTTTTGCAAGAGACGTGGCAATGCGTTTCTGTGCCCTTGTTATTTTCCATACTCTTGTACATTCGATCTGCGTATCTGTGTTTTCTCTGTAGTTTCAGGAAGAGTCTTTGCTTATCATGTACCAGACCATCACCCACAAAAAAAGAATTGACATGGCGTATGTCCGCTAGGAATGACTGACAAGGTCTTCACCAGAGATGCTTGCATGTCATTAATTAGTGAAATTATTTTCTAATGCTCTACAGACTGCAGAATAGTTTTGGTATTTTGAAAGGCTTAGAGACACCCTACAAATATCAGAATTCACTTATTTAGCTGTCCTATTTTTTAACAGTTGGATAATAAAGGAGTAATGTTTTTCCCTTTTGGAGGTTTAAATGGACTTGTAGCTAAAATAAAGAACAGAACTGTGTCTGTATACATGGATAATAATTTGATTTATTTTTTCTTTGCTGTGCAGTGTAGAGGGTTGTCATTGCCACTCTTACTCAGAACTATTCGCAGGAAGAAAAATGACATTAAAAACCGGATGCAAGAAAAGCAGAAAAAGAATGGGGGAGGTGGGAAGAAAGAGGAGTGCAAGAACATTGTGCCACTTTTTAATGCATCTTAAACAGAAATAAAATGTGTTCCAGTAAACAGGTCATCACGGGTACTATATACGCCATCTCTTGCACAGGTGCAGTTCTAGGTTCGTTCTAGGTTATGTGTGCTCTACTCCCATACATGACAGAAGATGTAGCTATTTGCAGAATTCAGAGCTCAGTGATGTAAAAAGCTTTGGCCTTTACAGGAATATTCAGTCCAAGAGGCCCACCTTTCACATTGTAACTCTGTCACTCTCTTTTGGGCGATTACTCTGCGAGGACTTCTGGAAAGAAAGTATCTAAGAGTTTGTCAACGCGCATATCATCAACATTTGGATTTGGAAAAGCAATGACAGTTTTGACTGCATTTTCCCTCTTCAGTGCTGACTGCTTGTCTACTTCACTCGCCTCCTTTTGTATACAGTCCTTCCACATTGGATCCTATTCATGCATCCCCCTGACATTTTTGTATATTTTATTTGTTACTCTTATCCTGAAATGGATAGTGTCTTCCTCTTCTCCTTCTCTAAAGTGTCTCATGCCATTTGTCACTCTCACTTTTTTCTCTGCTTGTTTGTTCCCCCTATCCTGTCAGTCCAAATCTGGATGCTCAGTTTCACAGGCTCATTCCAATTGTGTTCTCCAAGCCCTTTTCTAAAAAGTATTAATGTTATGTACCTGCGCGGAACATGTGAGTTATGTGAGTTTTCATTCAAATAGCCTCTAAAAGGTTGTTATGGAATGGCGTATACTGAGTAGTTTCTTTTTCCCTGCTTACAAGGAACTAACCATTGGTGAGCGCTGTGCGCTGCTCTGGCAACATCTGTAAATTCCAAGGGTGTCTTCTGAATATTTCCATCATATGTCTGGTGGGATTCAAGGACCCCTGAAAAAGGTGAACCCTAGACTCTAGTATTATTGCCAGGACAGGTATGTTAAACCACAGCATGCACCTACCTTTCATTTGAAAGCCAACTAAGATGCTAACTTGGTGGTACAGATACAGTTGTCTAGTGTCACTCTGGGAAGAGAAAGTAGGGTGGTTTCAGGGTCTTGATAGATATGTGTTTTCTGAGTTGACTTTTTTCCCATCCCATCTGGCTAAATCCTATTTTCTTTAACTAAAGTCTAAGATACTTCAAACTACTGTCAACCATGATGTCTTCTGCTTGCGTATGTATGCAGTAAATCTGAAAATGCAAAAGCATTAGCTAGCGCAGGCAGCACCAGTAACACTCAGCTTTTGCAGCATTTCCGCGTTCATGCAATAATGGTAAAAAGGACATAGAGATTTCGCCTAGTATTCTTATAACTTTACTTAGGATCTGAAGCTTTAGGGAAAGCAGTCATTGACCTTGTATCTGTGATGGGGAGCAGTGAGCTCATCAGGATGCAAGTTTTGCCCCTGCCTCACTTCCTCTCTCTCTCCCCATGAAAAAAGAATTCTTTCAATTCTTCTCTCCTTAGGTATTTTCTATCACATAGCCATAAATAATGCAGTGTCTCTCTCTGGAGTCAGATTATTACATGTAGTATGTAATAACATAAAAAATCCTACTTCACATTACAGTCAATAATTTTGGCAATACAAAAGATTTCCAATAATTCATTGTTTAATTTCCATATATTTTTCTATATTTCTCATATTCAAAAGAACCTATAAGCTGCTTAAGCAAGAATGAAAAATCACTGTGTTCAGGAGCTTAGTTTTCCAGATGATCTGCCCTACAGCAGGTAGATACATCCTCTACATTTGTAGGCAATTCAAATTGGGTACCAATATGCAGAATAATTATAGAAAACAAAAGTGGTGCAGCATGAAAAAAGAGTCATGCAAGGACGTGCATCATAGGGCAAAAGGGCAATCCAGAAGTTTCATGTACCACTTCAGCCTTACCTTGGCCATGAATTCTGTTTTTGCATGGAGTGAATTTATTTATATATGTATCATTAGCATGAGTAGATAACACAGTTTAATAATTAAAAAATTAAATCCTTGGACAATGCAAGATGATGCAAGTCTCCTAATTACTGGGAAATTATACCAGTTTAAGTCAGCTGAGAATCTTAGCAACAAATGAAAACCAGAAAGAAACAAAAATGCCTCTACCACAGTTCAAAGGGTATCTTGATTTCTGTTAACCATCATATTTTGGATAAAATTCTGCACTTACTAAACCTAAAATTAGCAATATTTTATTCCCCCCCCCTTTTTTTTTTTCATTTCTGTGTCCTTGACACATCCCTTCTTATTTCAAATTGCTGATTTTTGAGGAAACAAAAGTAGGAACTACGTAAATGGTATTCTATTCCCCACAGAGCATAGAACTGGCCTCTGGGGCCAGACAAGACTATACTTTCAAATGAAGCACCAAGCAAAACATCCACAGATATTCTTCTGTTTCTTGTTATATAGAGCTCAGCTTATGATCCTGCTCTCAGTAAATTAAAGGAAAAAACACTTTCTTCAGACGCCATTCCTCCAAATGCACCCATTTCTCCACGGCTTAAGATCTAACAATCCTCTAACAACTTGGCCTGGAAAGATTAATAGCTTTTAAAACATTGTGTAGATTGTATTAATTGGGAAGGGAGTAATAGGTTTAGAATAACTGGAACAGTTTTTAAACAGCTTGATTACAAGAATTATCACATGCACATTGAATTAGACAAATCCAGGGAAATGAGAATAATTTCTTCCTTTCCTGGGCATGCATTTAAAATAGAGAAATGTAGAACTAAAAGCAAATAGCACAACCTGTTTTAATCAAAGTAGTCTAGCAAGAAACAATCAATTAAAGAACAGTCTGATTCTCTGTGACATCAATGTATGAAAATCTGTTAGACGCCAGATTGTGTCTCAAGACACATATGATGAACTGAACAAAATGACCTGCTAATAGCTTTTACGGGTAATAAATGCATCATGTTATTGGTAATTCTGCAGATGGTAAATCAAGCTAATATCCAAGCTGAAACAAGCTACTTGTTAAATATACTTCAAAAATGTTCCTCCTTATTATTTCATAATTGTATCACACAGAAAAATAAGATGATTGCTACTTATTTTTAAGCATTTTAAATTAAAATGTGTTTCAACATGCAGACATTTTCATTTTCAAATTCTTTAGAGAGAACATTTTTATAACTGATCTGAGCTCTTGATGCACAGCATTTGTATTTAGATTAGCAACCCTATATAAATTGTTATACATAAATGTTCTCAGCTTTACCATTTAACATGTATTTTAAAGAGATTTCACAATGTCTAGTGTTAATCTGAAGCTGCTATTCAGGATGAAGGACTTTCTGTTTTACAGATATAAGCCATTTCCAAATGCAGAATATGCAATTTCTAGATTACGAGACATTGCAAAAGCTGAGTTAATCAATCTGTAGAAAGCAAGACTTCAGATGCATACACATCAGAACAAAACTCATAATATATGAAATGATTCAGTTTGTATATCTAAAAAAGACTAATTCTGTAAAGAATGGGATGAATTTATACACAAATCCTATATCTATGCAAGGCAGAAAAAAATGTCAAAACGCTGGCTCAAAAAATATTGATATGAGATGGAGATCCCCCAAAATCTCACTCAAAAATTGCAAGTGAAAGAAAATAAGCAAACCCAAAAAACTTATTTCAACTCTTCATGCAGAATTGACAAGTCCATACCTTTTATATTATTCTCTGTCAGTTTTTAATAATAAAAAAGTAAATTAATTTTCCAGGTAGCAATTATTTACTGCAGAAAAATATCTACTAGCAATAATATATTATGTATTTGTGGCTATCCAATTCAGTATTTATCCACAACAAATTTGAACAGATGTTCAATGCTCAGTTATTATACTATCTGTTAAAAAGTGTTTTTGACAGGCTAATGCATCAGGAAACTAGAAAATTACTGGACAACATTAATAAAAACTGAAGGGAACACCATAACTGCAATACCATTCAGGCAACTGAGAGTCACAGGTAGGTAGCAAGAGGAAAATATGATGAGGAAACAAAATCAGAAAGATTTGTATTGGGGAATCTTTTGAACACACTGCTTTTCCCAGATTCTTGTGAAAGCATGGTGGCCTTGACCCTACCTCAGTGCTTTAGCTCTTCTACATTCCTGTGTCAGATCTAGACACATTAATAACATCTTTTGTTACTTACCACTTACTATATTTGTTCTAACTACATCTCTCAGTACCCCACACTTGAACTAACATGTCTTGCTTGAGTTTATAATGGCTCTTCTCAACAATTTAGTATTGCCATCAAACCTGTGTGTCGTGGTTTAAGCTTAACTGTTGATAAATGCTAAATAATGCTAACAGCATCAAGGCTTCCTTTAGATTTTAAAATTAATTTACTCAGCAAATTAATGAACTGTTGTGGTCATTTTCATTGGATACTGAAATTAGGTTAATGGTGAAGAAGCAGAAGGAAAGAGATTGTTAAATCTTTTTGTGCTATTAGGATACTGAACATCCTTTTCCCAATACGTGAGTATGATTGTAGGTCAGAGGGACAGCTCAGAGGTAAGATAGCAATGGAATGTTCTGATAGCCCCACTGCAAGTGTGGTTTTGGGAAAAAAAATGAGAACAAATAATCATCACCGGTATAGGCTGAGTCCTGAATCATGAGGGCCATGCTCATGCACCTTCACTGACCTTGACTGACATAACATTGAAGTTATTCAAAGGTGGCAGACTACTTTTAAAGCATTGAGAAGTATTCATAGAAGTAATGATTGTATCTTTGTCCAGTTATGGAAAAGTAAAATATCATTTGGATTTTCTGATTATGGTTGAATTGTAAATACATATATAACCACAGATAAAAAAGTGGCCAGGTTATTAATCAAAATATCAGGTCTCAATTTTAGGGCAAGTGTTTTTTGGGATTTTTATAAGTCATCACAACACAGGATTTGAGTGTACCTTAGGTTTGCTGATAATACTAAACTAGGAGGAGCTGTGGACTCCCTCAGGAGTAGAGAGGCCTTACACAGAGATCTGGATAGTCTAGAGAGTTGGGCAATCACTAACTGCATGAAATTTAACAAGAGCAAGTTCCAGATTCTGCAACTGGAACGGAGTTATCCTGTTTATACATACAAGCTGGGGGATGAGAGGTTAGACAGCAGTCCTGTGGAAAGAGGTATGGGGGTTTTGGTTGATGGCAAGTTGAATATGAGCCAAAAGTGTGTCCTGCCAGCCAAAAGGACCAAGTGCATTCTAGGGTGCAATAAGCACAGCATAGCTAGTCGGGCAAGGGAGGCGATTGTCCCACTCTACACTGCACTGATGTGCCCCACCTCAAGTACTGTGTGCCAGTTTGGGCACCTCAGTTTAAGAAGGGGATCACACTATTAGGGTGTGCCCAAAGGAGGGCAACCAAAGATGATCAAATTTGATCAAAGGATTTAGCAGCCTGCATTATGAGGAAAGGCTGAGAAAAGGCTTATCACCTTGTTCCAGTATTTAAAGGGTGGCCACAGAGAAGATGAGGAGATTCCTTTTTTACAGAGTCACAAGGAAAGATGAGGGATAATCCCCCCAGGGAGATAGATTCTGATTGGATGCAAGAAGAAAATTATTCACAGTGCGAACAATCAGCCATTGGAATAATCTCCCCAGGGAAGTGGTGTATTTTCCAGTGTTGGATACTTTTCAGGTTCAGCTGGACATGGTGCTGGGCTATCTTGTCTAGATTGCTTTTGACAAAAGAAGTTGGACCAGATGACCCTTGAGGTCCCTTCCAACCTGGTATCCTATGATATGACTCTATGACCAAGATAGTGAGAGACCATGAGTGCAAGACTTACGAGGAGTGGCTGAGGTCACTCCTTTTGTTCAGCTTGGAGAAGAGAACGCTGAGGGGTGACCTCATCACAGTGTAGAACTTCCCCAGGGGTGGCAGTGGAGGTGGAGGTGCTGATCTTTCTCTGGTGATCTGCAATAAGATATGAGGAAATGGAATGAAGCTGCATCAGGGGAAGATCAGATTAAATATTAGGAAAAGGTTCTTCACTGACAGGGTGATCAGTTGCTGGAACAGGCTTCCTGGGGAAGTGGCCATGACATCAAGCTGGTCAGAGTTCAAGGAGTGTCTGGACAACACTCAGTCATATTTAGTTTCAGGTAGTCCTGCAAGGAGCAGGGAGTTAGACTCAGTGATCCTTATGGGTCTCTTCCAAATTGATGTATTCTAAAATAGCTAATCATTTGAGGAATTTGGGACCTCCCTGAATGGAGGTTTCTTTCAAAATATGAATAATTCATTGTGAGATATTGTCATGTGCGTATCTGTACATGACTTTGAGAAGATGTCTTTCTGTAAATGCTTTCTTATGACTTATTTTTAAAAGTTTTAGAATGTTTAGATGAAACTGTAGCATATTATTTACAATATGTACAAGACAAGCCAGCAGAATAGTATTACTCTTGTCCTTCAACAGTTGTCTTGTTCTTGTGGGTTGGACTAGATGATTTCCAAAGGTCCTTTCCAACCCTAACGATTCTGTGATTCTAGCCAACTCTTTCAAGAGTTGGCTGCAGTGCTGAAGCTGACTTTAGCTACTTTTTTTGTGAACTGGTAAAAAATGGAGAAATTCCATGAGTGCCTTTACCTCCATCATTTGCCCTTCATTCACCATCTGCTTGTTTCAAATGGGCCAACAATGCGACTTTAAATTTCCATGGAAATTATTTTGTGTAATTAAATGGGCAATAACTGTATTTTAATTTGTAATGACAAAGTCAAGAGTTACTGAGATAGTACTTCCCCTCAGTTATAAAAATTGTATGAAAATTTCTACTTGAGATTCACTTAGTACCAACTTGGAAAGGAGTTTGTTTCTCAGCAAAATACTCCTTGTTCATAGGCATATCATTATCCATTTGACACCTGACACAATGCTCACACTAAGGTTGTTTTGTTATGGTAAATACGGAAAAAAATCCAGAGCAGGCAATGTGGTGAAGACTGTTTTTCAGCACAAGTCCTCTCTCCATCATTTTTATTCCATATAATACTGTAGTTGCCAGAGGCACTGTAAAAATGCACAAACTTACTGTTGCTGCCCAAAAGATCTTAAAAAGCTTAAGAGTATTAACAACTGGCATGATAGATCTATCTTTCCATTTTATCTGAAAAGGGTGGAATAACCCCTATGAGGCAGTTTCTAACTCAGAGTGAGATCTGCCAGTTCTCAGACTGGAGAATATTTGTACTAAGAAAAGATGCACAAAATGAAAAGAGGTAGCTGAGAGATGATTGAGATATTGCCTGTAGCAGGATTTGGTTCTGACCACATAATTCATATTTCTCCTCCAATTAAGATTGTCATAAAAAAGTTTTCTAGAAGCACCCACACCTTTAAAAACACCTCTTTCCAGCCACCTTCTCCTTTAGGAATGGAGGTGGCCCTCGCAGATTTTTTTCTCCAGATTGTCATCTCTTTGATTTCTTCAAAAACAATGAAAGAAAACACTTTCCTCTCTCTTTTTTTTTTTTTTTTTTGAAAATTGCTCTGTAATAATAATTCTCAAGCAGAGAATAATTACTCTAGTAATCCAGTTTTCAGCGTGCCATAGCTGGTGTTGTAACCCCTATGGTCATCCATGTTCTGGGTACTGTGGAAGTTAATAGCATAGGAACAACTCAAAGAACTTAACTCTAACGCTTCTCATTGCTCTCTGGATGATCAGAAGAGGGAAATCATGTCTTGTATATTGTGAGAATTTTTTTTATATACTAAAATTTATTTAAAATTAAGTGATATCAGTTTAAATATTGCTTTAAATTCTAAACTGTAATGTCTTGGTAGATATTTAGCACAAATTGAAAACACTTAAATGGCTTAAAAGTGGCTTTGAAGCATTATGTAGAAGCAGTTATTGTTTATAAATTACTTTATAATTAATTTCATATTATTTATAATTATATATGAAATTATATAACAAATGGCTTCCCTCTACATTTAACATTGGACTTTTTAAGATGAAACAGAAGTATCTCACTCCAGCAATTTACAAGCACCTACAAATTTATTTAAGGTATTTATTATGAGATTCTTTATGCTTCTGTAACATTTGGAAAACCAGAAATTTCTTATAACAGGAAGTTTGTTATGTAAAACAAAACCCTTTCCATTTTTTGTTTTAGGTTTATTTTATTGTTGACGTAATGACTAAATTACTGGCTTGTTATTTGCTCTCTTTTCTGACATTGTGTAATCCACCTCGCATTGGGGAAAAAACAACTTCAGCTCATGAATGAAATAGCCTTAAATTTAACAGGAAAAGATATCTTATAGGTAAACTATCCCTGTTGAAATCCTGTGGTGTTGCAGCTTAAGTACCTGACTCCCATGCCTGTGTCAAGGACAGCAGAAACAGCTAAAAATAGTGTACAGTTGCCTTAGATCTGGAATAAGTCATGATTTTAAATTATTCCATTATGGGGGAGTTATACTATGAGCTATTTTGTTCCTGGTGAGAGTTGTATGGAATAGTTTGCCTTTAATGAAAATGTGGGCAGCAAACTAGATAGGTTTGAAGAAAAATAAAAATTGGTGAGTTTTTGTAGATTAACATATGAGAGATTGCCACTGTCCCTTTGTGTGCAAAAAAATGAAAGAAAAAAATTTAAAAAGAGGAAAACAGAGTGGGATTTTGAGCTAGCAATTTTCAAAGTTATCTTGTCTGGTCTGGGCTGGAAGGTGACAGTAGTTGTAGATTTCATAGATCAGTACAGTATAAGCCACTCCTTTTGATGAAAGGGAACTGGTCAATTATAAATTTGGCACTTCCAAATTCCAGCTAATATTTATTTTGAAGTCAACTTAGTATTCCTGATAATTATATGTGACATATACTAATTTCTAAGCAGCAGTCCGTTGAGATTGTCTATGATGATTAAGATGCAATTGTTCTATGTAAAGGCCAAACTTGCAGAAAGGATTCTTGGCCCTAATGAATCTCAGTGACTGAGTCCTGACTGTAACAAAACCAAAAAACAAACCAAATTGTGCTTATGAGTCTGTCATCTAGAACTTTAAACTGCTCTTAAATATTCCTATAATTTTTTCTTTGTGAATGATTGTAGGCACAAAATTGAAAGCATTGCTGTGGTTTAAGCTTATTCGTAAATTAGACAAAGCATGTAGCCTGCTTGTTTTCCCCCCACAACCTGTCCTTCCC
>WYDI02034299.1:27928-78871 GCA_009867235.2 Psittacus erithacus
AGTTAGAAACACAGTGCTGCACCAGCCACTAAGAAGGAGAAAAAATGACTGCTACTGCTGAACCCATGACAAGCATAAAATGAGGAACATGGGATCTAGCTTCATTTTTTTTCAAATTCATTTTAGAGCCTGGCTCAGAAAAATTCTCAAAAGCGCATCTAACTTAAAGCAGGGAAATAATTCTTTATTTCTCAGACAGTATATGCATCTTTAAGGTTGCATATAAGCATAAGTATTTTGCTGAATGGAGACATACAGGCAAAAACCTCGCGCTTATTTAAGTCCAAGAATGCATAACATACCTAGAATCATCTTCTAGAAGTCAAGTGTTTGCTTAAGTTTATCTTTGACACTTGGTAAAACATCTTTGGAAAAAACATTTGCGATAAGGTCAAAGGAAAGAAGAAATTGGCGGGAACAGGGATAAGTGTAACTTAAAAGCCAAGGTCAGCGTTAAACTTCACTGATAAATTTGACCTTTTAAGTAGAGCATTTGGAGGCAAGATTAACCATTCCTTTTTCTCACCCTCATACAGCTAAGATGGCATCCCCCATGAGCGCAGGCAAACAGAACAATAGAAATTAGCAGCAAGTTAATTTTAGTGCAAATTCCTAGGACATTCCCCAGACACTCACCAGTAAATGCAGTGTAAGAAGGGTTAGAACATGACCTAAGGAAGGGGTTTCTTTTCCTCCTCTTATGCCTGAGGTTATTTTGCTAGGAAATGAATCTTCCAGTGTACTGTAACTGAAACTACTCTCATACTTTGTGCTTTGGCCTTATGATAAGCACCAAGTGTTACTTCATAGAACTGGCAGACTGACTCTGCCCTGCGCCCCCAAGTCACAATTCGCAGTGCCCATAGATATGCAGAACCAAGCTTCCACTCCCCAGGCTGAAAAAATGAAAATGAAACAGTCTTTTCCAACCACTGCTACTTTCTGTTGTTGCACATAGTTAATTAATGTCTGATGACAAAGCAAAACAGAGAAATAAAATATTTTCCTTTCTACTGTGCTTTCAAGCTGATTCTATGCCTTTGACAGCCTTTTTAAGAAAGTCAGTTTTTCCTTCTTATGTAGTTTTTTCCCTTTAACATCAACACACACACATAAAAAAATCGTTCGGAAAAAGATATTGTCAAGCTCCTTAGAGTGGCTTTAATAAGCACTCACAGAAACCAAATCCCATCCCACACTGAACCTCTCTTTTAAGACAGTGCTGAACATTGTTCTGTACCAATAAACCATATTCCCAAATAAACTCATTCCTGCCAGCTCTTGCTGCTTTATCATAAGTCCTGCAGTATTTAATGCTGTACTTGAAGCACCAGCTGCTGGACACAAGTGATAACAAGAGACTCTCACCTTTCATTTAAAAATGTGCACGTTTCTAGCTTTCATAGCTGTGGAAAACAGCTTGAAAACATAATCTAAAGATAACCAAAAAATCAGAAAAAGAGAAATAATATCATTTCATGCAAATCTGCTGATTTTTTAACAACAGAACTAGAAACATTGTAATACTTTTTACCAGGAAGATGAAAACACCCAAATAAAGGTATACAGGTTAGTGTGCGGAGAGCCAGCAGGATCTAGATACTTTGTCAGCTGTATAGATTATCCTTTATTGACAGACAGAAGTCCCAGGATTATTAAAAATGTATACTAGTAAGATATAAAGTTATTGCCTGATTGCTAGCATTGATGTAAAACCACTTACACTCTTCAGAATATGAATCTGCTTTCCCATCTAGCAATTAATGTTGTGCAATAGAGGATACTGTGCAGTTCTTAGAATGGAAAACAGCTTTACCAACATTGTGTAGTGGCCTACTGTTCTTAATTACACAACAAAGCATCTTATTTCTCCCATGTTAAAAGCAAAATAAGAGTATAACTGCTTAGGTAAGCTTAATTAGGCTCCAGCACTAATGCTAACTTCTGTCTTTGAATAATTCCAACTCTTTGCGCTAATTCAAAAAATATTGAATTGTAGCAGAAAAACAGCTCCACATATAACTTACTAGCATGTGAGATGCATTTAAGAAAGTGCTTTCTAAACTCTGAAACACTCTTGGACTGATTTGATTTTTTTTTTATTTGAAAATGAAGTAATTTCCTTAAGAATAATTCACCTTCTTCTAAGGAAATAGGAGAATTATGATAACTCATATGTCTTTGGAAGATGTTTGCCTGCTGTGATAAGCCTATTTGACTACATGGCTCCAAGAACAGTTACTTTTTGACATCAGTTCCCATAAGGATATCTCTTCCAAAGGTTTGGTTTTCTTTACAATTTAATTCAGCTGCCCTGTTGTGGAACTCCTAATGTCTGGATATTGCCTCTTCAGCTTTCTTTTTCATGGCCCAGGTTTTCTTCCCCACATGACCATCATCCAACCTGATCTGGCACTGCTAATACTGGTTAATGAATGATAATTATGCTAGGAAAATCAAATGAAAGATACAAGATGAGATGCTGGCATCTTTAACTTTCATAGTAAAAAAACCCCAAGTCCAACTAGCAAGAACACTTCAGTAAAATTCTCCTCAAATCTATTAAATCATATTTCAATAACGTATAAAAGTGCTAGACTCCAGACCTGTGAAGAGGTCAGATATTCTCCAGTCCTTTTCTTTTTTAGACAATGCTAAGTTCAGAATCACTGGAAGTGCATTGTCCCCTCCTTTCTAGGTAATTACCTTTTTTTTCTGGTAGTATTTATGAGAGATCTCCAGTATAAGCACACACTTCTCAGTTTAAGCATTAATGTTCCATTAATCTCTAAAAGCCAGATTTATTTAGGCTGAGAAATATATTCCAAAAATAGCTCTGAAACCAGTGAATCAAAAATACAACTATCACATGTATTTTTTTTATGTATCTACCATGGGTTGAGGAACTACAGTTATCTCAAGCTGAGCCAAGGACCTCTATCTGTTACACTTCCTTATGCTGAAGAATTTCTTATCTATGACTAGGTAGGATGAAATCAACTGAAATTGAAGTCAGTGGGAATACCTCATAGCATAATATATTACTTGACATGAGTAATGATGGCAGAATACACCCTATGGGAATGGCACAGCTAAAGATTGACACATTAAGTTGAAATACTCCCATTTCCCTCCCCTGTAGTATTTCCTGATCCAGACTTGTCAGTGTACTTGCAGCCTGACCTTCTCTTATTCCTTCTATTGACATTGTTTTTTTCGGTTGGGTTTTTGTTGTTGTTGATGTTGTTGTTGCTGTTGTTGTTTTTAAACCGAAAATTCGGTTCATGCAATATTCTATCAGGTTATTCACCTTGAGTCTAAGTCACACATCAACTTCCTTTGGAAAGGAGAAATCTTCTGCAAGAAACTTGTGTAGCTTTGCCCTTTAGGAAACTTTCAACAAATTTCTTAGGGGTTTCATAACCCTGATACGTAGTTAAGGAAGGCATCCATACCCTGGTTAATCAATGATATTTTAGATTATGACAAATGTGGATTGAAGGAATCTTATAGGTTGTAGTGTTCCTCTCAGATACTGCAGAGGAATAGAAATTACTTGCTATTATACAACTGAAGTGATCAAGAATTTATCTGTGGGAAAAGATTTCTTGGCGTTACATTAATACTGCATGAAACTTGCCTTCTGTTCAGTAAATGCTGGGAAAGGATTTTGTTAGAAGAACAGACTGATACAGGCATGCTAACTTCATTGTCACATAACGTTTTCCACAAACAGTAAAAGGATTATTTGGAACTGTGAGCAAATCACAAGCCCACCCCTGTGAGGCTTCCTTTCTAAGAAAGGTGCTATAGAAAAGAATGAGCAACAGTACAAAATCTGTACCAAATTTGGGTGATGGAGAAATAGCTCCTAACACGGCATACCAAGAATTGTGCAGGCAGACATTCATGAAGCTGTGAGATGACAGACATGAGAAAAAACTTTCAATACTCTTTTAGACCACACTAAATTGGGCAAGAGAGCAAAAGTTATATAAAGATTTAAACAGTGAAATTCCTTCTTAGATTTCTAATAGTAGGCTTCTATCCCATATGTGCCACAGATTGTGTCAGCTTCTAGGAAGCTGGAAATGCCCTGGCTTAGCCAAAGATAGTATTCTAAAAAGTGATAGCCATGTCATGTATTGCTCTTCCAGTTGTAAATTTGACACTTCCTTCTACAAAGTTAACGTGACATTTATTTGAGAAAATTAATGAAAAAATATTTCATATCTGTTCTCAAATGTTTCTTATTTTCAAGATCATAAAATGTTAAGTATCATTATAATTTCAATGTCATATGAGATTATTTTGTTTGGAATATATTGTTCTGGCAAGCTGAATATTCCCCTCTTGAGTTATTGGAGGGGGTTCAGTGTTCTCTTGTTCTGAATAGAATATATAATCCTGTTCCCATTTCCTTGTGATGCTACTACTATTTATTGATTGCATGAGAACGAACAGCAATACTTAGACTTTGTGTATCCTTCCTAAATTGCTTCTTAATGTGATTTTTTGTCCCTGTAACCTTTCATTTATTTTGTTTTTCTCCATATATATGTGTTATACTGTCATTTACTTTGTTGTTTGTTTGTTTGGTTGTTTTTTTTCCAAAGTAGATCACAGTATGATTTAACTCAGATGCTAGATTTTTAAGTTCTTTATTAAGTAACTTTTTGCTGTCTCACTGATCTTTCATGTGTACTGCCTTTGCTATTTGTTACTTCTTATTTTACCATTTGCAAAAATAAATGGTTTTCTTAGAGATTTTCAGAACTGCACAAGAGCTAAACTACAAACTGTAGAGCTGAGATTTGCAATCAGTGGTCTGAGACTTTAATTTTAAATTCTCAGAGACTGATCACCACCTGAACTTTTTCCACCAAGAGTACTACAGATAAACCTGCACTTCTATATTCCTTTTCCTTTCTTCATTGAGACAGACTCCTCAGAAGCAAAGGAAAGGTAGATGAAAAGTAGAAAGTCTGAAACCTTGAATCTGGCATTAATTCAGGTACATGATTGGACTCAATAAACTTTAGGATATTTGCAGTTCTCCAGGGGAGCCATTTGAGATGCCCAGGCACCACAAAACCTTTGCTGTTCTAATCTAATTTTCAGGCATGCATACACTCTGAAGAGCAGGTTAAGCAGTCGTCAGATATTTATATCAGTGGCAGATATTACAATAAGATTTTTTTTAATATCATTGTCATATTTTTCATAGTAAAGGTAGGCTTTTTTTTTTTTTAGAACAGGCAGCAAATGTGGGTTGGGGTTTTTTTAATTACTTTGGAATCCTTAATTTCTAACATTAAGTTCTATAGTATGGCAAATGGCCAAGAAGAAAAAGCTTCCCGTCTCCCCTCCCTGTGCTTTGTTTCACATCAACCATTTGTCAGAGGTTCTATTGAAACATTATATCCTATATCAGAACTGTCTCTTGAGAATAATTGTTTGCTTTGGGGTCTTCACACAGTAATTCCAGGATCTCTGCAGGCAAGGTTATTTACAGAAAAACATGAAAATCATTTGGTCACTGATGAAGCACCTGTAGCATCACTGCAGGGATGGACAGAGCTAGAATCAGCAGCTACTTCAGGAGTCAGTAAATATAAAACCAAAAATAGTCATAGTAATTTAATATCAGAAGTGATTCTATACCATATGAAGTGACTAGTAGTTTTTTCTGAGTAATTTATTTTTAATAACTTCTGAAATAAGGACATTAGAGATACATCTAATATGAAAATAATGACAGTAAATGGCCAAGCTGTTTGAGGTGTGTGGATGCAGCTATTCTTTGGGAATAAGATGTTACAGTACATGAGTACTGTAATTGAACGCAGAGCATGTATGAATTGGTGGGGTAATACAAAAATTCATACAAAAATTCTAACAAATATAATGAAAATATTTCTGGACAGTTAAAAACCAAATATACCCCTGGGCATAAGTAAAAAGTCTTCCAGGCTAGAGACTGTATTCTGGATCTAGAGATTCTGACTGTGCTTATTGAATCAAATATTAAATTCATGTTTGACCAATCCATGAGCAAATACAGTGCAACATTGTCAAGCCAAAGGCATTCGTTCACCAGCTAGGAGCTTTGCATTTTTTAGAGCCACTTTCTTGAATTGAAAAAAAAAAGCAACCATGAGGTTTAAGAAATAAAAAAACCATACTTCTCCCTCATTGTGTTAAGAAGTAGATTTCAAGGTCAGAAACCTTTTATTCCAGGATACACCTCCCTCATTCCTAAATTATTTCTTTGAACAAAAAGGTCATGTTGAGATGGTTCACAACAGACAAAAACCAGAATAATTGGTAATACTTAAGTTCAACCTTTTAATATTCACTTGGATGTAACTGAGGGCTACTGAGGATGTAAGTAATGGCTTGAATGATTTTTATCACAATATAAGAAAAGGAAGTCTGACTGATAGTAAAACTTGGAAATTTTTCTGGTTACTCTCCTCAAGACATATTAAAACGGATTAATTCAAAGAGCAGTATTAGAAATGGACCTTCTTCAACATGACTGGCCCCATCAGATGCTAAAATAATGAAAACTGTTTAAGAAACCTGGTTTAAACTGCTTGTTTGTCATGTTGATACAATGAGTCTGGATCTCTGGATCTCGTCCTGTTCCATGTTGATATCAGTCATTCATTATCCATGGAGTCCAAATTGCATTCTGTAGTTAGAACTGAATCAGCTGAAATGCCTTAGTTAAGGAAGATTTCATCATGTAAAGTGTGGAGTGCAAACAATACAAGTGTGTAGGTTTCAAGAAGAATTATTTCCCAGTTAAAAGAAGTATAAGTCTTGCCAATGAAAAAGTTACAACTTCAGTTGCATCTGTGTGCATGGATCTGGAAGAAGAATTTGACTGCGAGTTATAATTCAAACTATTGTTAAAATAAAGACAGAGGTTCCTCTAGCTAACCTGCACTCAACAGCTGAAATTTTCTCACAAAGCAATTAGTAAAACTGACATTTAAAGCCAACATCCTGGTGTTCTACGAGACAACCAAAAAGTCTTAATTTCATTACTCTACTATGATACTGATGCTTTGGGTTCCTGCTGGAAAAAAATACACTTAAATTTTAATTTAACTCAGAGGAATCTGGGCCTGTACACTGTATGTAACTGTTCTCTTGGGCATGCTTGGTAATAAAGCCAAGACTAATTTTGGATTCCATTTTATGTAAAAGCTTAAATAGGAAGTCACTTACTCTGTTTATTTGCTTATTCTTTGACAGCATAACTGTTCACTAGTCTTCCTAAGAAACAATCTTTGTGCAAGTCAAATGAGGGACTGAGGCCTAAAGGTCAGTAGAGTAGTACACAGGGAAATGAAAACAGTATATACATATTTCTTTTTGCAGACAATCGAGAGCACATGCTTATTGTGTCTATTTTTACAAACATGAGTAACATTTTTGCTGCTAATAATCTACTTAGTAAGAATGGGTAGTAAAATTTGGCATGCCGTAATTTCAAGAAATGTATCTCTGACTCTCCAAATTGCTCTCTAGTGTACACAGCATATACGTTTGAAATTGTTTATGGATTTTGACATGTTTTTACTGTGAAACCTAACCCTGACTTTTATTTCTGTGACTTAAAGTCGAGAACTTTGTTGTGTAATTAAGTACAGTGGGTCACTGTACAGTATGGCAGTGTTGTTTTCTAGTGCATGGAGTACTGAATCCATAGTACAGCATTAATTGCTAAGTAGGAAAGGATATTAATATTTTGAACGGTTGTAAGTGGTTTTGCATAAATGCCAGCAATAAGGAAATGGTTTTATACTTTATTGTTATGCATTTTTAATATCAGAGTGCACTCTAACCATAAAGCTTCTAGCAAAAATTAAAGCACTGGCTGTATCATACTGCACATTTCAGAAGGTTCTTTCTTAATATGTTACTTTCTTTCTTTGATTTGTATTAATTCTGAGTGGGGTTTTTAGTTGATTTTATATGCTCACTTATCAGTGACCTAGAGCAAATTCTTTTCTTGATTGACCCTTCAGGTTAACTCAGTAAAAATTTGTGGCAGAGAAACTATGATGCTCCAGAAAAAGTTAATGTCTTAAACATAGACCTTTACTTACATTTTTTGCAAATCACACCTAAAAAATACACTCAGTCTCAACAGTCTTTCTCAGAAAGCTAGATTTTCTTTGCTAGACAATAGGAAAAATTAGCCTAGGGCTATAGGTGCCCAGTCCACAGTTGTTAAAATATGCAGGTACTCTTAAATGGATGGGCAGAATATTTTCTTTTCATGTTTTATATGTTGGTGTGCATTTAAAAAAATGATGGTTTTCATTCTGCATTTTGAAATGCTTCAGAGGATGCAGATAAACTGACCTTATATTTATCTCCTGGTCAATAATACAAGTTTTTTGAAATGACAGTAGTATACATCATTGTCAGTTAACAGTTACGATTACTTGGACCATTCATCATAGGTAATTAAACTTTAAAAGAAGTAATGAAATTGTCCTAAATTTCTCCTTATGAAATGGCAGTCTGAATATAGAATCATAGAACGGTTTAGGTTGGAAAAAAATCTTTAAGATTGTTAAGTCAAACTGTTAGCCTAGCACTGCTAAGTACACCACTAAACTATTTCCCCAAGTACCACATCTACAGGCCTTTTTAGTACCTCCAGGAATGGTGACTTCCCTGGGCAGCCTGTTCCAGGCTGAGAGCCTCAGATACTTCTTTCTGTGATTTCATTGTAAAATTTCTGCAGGATCACAAATGCATAGCTATTTCTTTGCATAAGTTACAGGCTAAGAAATACATCAGAACATTAATCAATGAATTATAGTTAAGCAACTATTTAATCATAGATTCTGTTACCTGCCATTTGCATTCTGCTGGTAGCATACCATATAATGTTATTTTGGCCTTCAGTGTTATCATTACTGAACTTTCAGAGCAGTGCTTTCTGTAATTGAATAAGACACTCATCTTGCCTAAAGAAGTTTAAATAGGCAGAGCATGACTTCTGAAGCCTGTCAAGGGATGGCTTTAATGAGATCCATATGGTCACCATATGATGCTACAATATCTTTCACTCATCTCTAGAATCCACAAAATTTCATATATTAATTTTTCCTTTTGAAAAATTTATCAAGGTAAACAAATACTTTTATCACAGTTGTCTTTGAAAGCAACAGTTTTCATTGCTAGAAATCTAGAATGCCTGACCTTACAGGTACAATAATGCCCTTGTATCATGTATGTATATAAATGTACCAGAGACAGCAAATGTTTCTGTGCTGGTAGAATCATACGTAGAAATGTGCAATACATAAACATTTTAAAATATTTATATCCAATTTTCCATGTACAATGGAACTAATAATACATATAAATTGCTGGAAACAGATGAGTGATTTAAGGCAAAAACACATACCGGAAAAAATACTTTTTGTGGCTCTAGCAGTGCTCAGTGATCTCTGTAAAGGGTCATGGTCTAATTGCCCAGAGAAATTCATAAGCATATAAGGAGATATTCTCTATTCCAAAGAGTTTACAGACTAAGATTACAAGCTGTCTCTCAAGGCATTAGTGTAATATAACAGAAAATTGCTTAAATATGCATCTGTGTATATAAGCATATATATTTCTACATAAATATGAAAACTTACACTGTGAAATCCATAAATTCACATTTTGAAATATACTGCATATATACTCTGTGAGTGTAAGTATGTACATTTGTGCTCATACTATATAATCTTGCATAGATTTTCTTAAAAAAGACCCTATATCTATTTCCTCTCAGCTTGTCTCCTAATGAATTAGCATCTTGTAGGAAGCATAAAGGTACCATTTCTTGAGTAATGTCAAGGTACAGAATTTCTGCTGGTTTTAGATTAAAGTGTTTCACTTAAGTGAGATGTCACAGAAGTGGGAATAAAGTTAATTTGAGTAAAAGCAACCAGGATCAGTGTAATTTTTAAAATAGCAAGGCAAAAATGATGTAGTAAGACAAAACAGGAGTAATGTGAAGATCTGTGATTGGCCTTAAATGTGAGAATAAAAGCTTTAATTTGATAATATATATTAGTATTTATTCTCCTTCTCTTCAATTAGGAAGTTTAAGCAATCAAATAACAACAAATGACTTATCGTAAATACTGAAAAATATCGCAATGCTTAAGATTGTGACTCCTTTTCTCACAATATTATGTACAAAGATAATCAAACGTCCAACAGAAATTACTATTTCGATTTTACTTCTTGTTAATCATGATCTCAATGGCATTTATTATGCCAATTAGTTTGATAAATCATAATCTGAATAAATAAAATGCAACAGATTTTATTAAAAACCTGAAATTACAAAGTGGGATTTATCCTGTCAGGTTAACTGTTAACATTGTGTAGCTATGCTGTCTGTACTCTGTCACCTCCATTTTATCTGAAATCCTCTGCAGTCAACACTAGATTCAAGACTTTCATATTAGTACTGCTTTCAAGACCACTGATGATTTTGCAAAAACGAATTTCAAACCCCCAAATTTGCACAAAAAGTTTTTTCAGAATATCTAAAAATTTTCAACAGGAAATGTATGTGAATATGTATTTGAAGAAAATATTGTATCAACAAATTATTCTGCGTTTAATTTTGTAAACTATATAAAGAAATACTTAATCTCTGGAGGCTTTTGTAGAACTATACCATATTTGTTAAATGATTGTTTAGCACCCAGATTTATTTTGGGTTCAATTCCATGAGTCTTGCTCAGGTTAAGAACTATTAACTTCTGCAGAAAATCTGGCTCTAGATTGGCAAGGAAACAAAATGCACTTGGCACAAAATATCTGAAATTAGTTGTCTGACATCTGGCACCTGAGTGAGTGGCCTGATTTCAGGCACATGAAAATAAACAGGTTTCATTTCCTGGACAGTAACCTTTAGCTCAGGCTCCATAGATATTCTGATTTTTTTTTAAATAGTGAACACTAAAATCCCATCAAACTCAGCACCTCTGAAAATCAGTTGCATTTGCTGATATTTTTATTGTGGTTTTTTTTCAACTGTAGTATTTTAATAATACAACCCATTTCTCCTTATTCTTAAATTTTCTTCCAGCTAGTGGACCAAATTAGATAGATGATATATAGTAAAGGATCCTATAGTAAAGCATAGCTTCTGTATAAAAAAAAAGCTAACAATGACTCTAATGAAAATGCATCAATAAATTTTTGAGTCACATCATTGCCAATTTAGCAAGAATAAAGGAATGAATACTCTGAGATTGGTTCATACACTATAACATGTTGAAATCTGCATTTTCTCTTGCATATTCCCCAAATTTTTGTGCCCTTTGGAAAAGAAAATAATTGGTTTTGACATTATTTGACTGACTTGATTCAAGCAGGCCATAATTACAGTGCTTATCGGGTTTCCATAGACTGCTTGAATTCAAGCAGGCATATAACATGTGGAAACATGATGGTTAATCTCAAACAGATACACTACACAGATATTTTTTTCCCCCCAATTCTCATTCTATGCTTCACTGAAGTTACTTCAAATTTACAATTGTGTAAAGGTGAAAAAACATAGCAACGATGTAATTACCACTGGAAAAAGACTTCTAGTAGCAGTGGCAGAGAAGCTATCATTGTTTAAATGCTATTTAAACATACAAAAAAGTACTTGCCTATGTTTTGATCAGTACAGAATCAGTTTTCTAACTCCTATTAAAGAAAAAAAAAAAAAGGAAAACAAGCAAACAAAACCAAGCAAGGCCTCTCTTCTTCTGGGAGACATTTGTCAGACTTATGAAGGCCAGGATACAAAACATAAAAATAATCTTTGAGAGAGGTTTGCTTGTTTCTTCATGTCTAGTCAGTGTAACTTTCAGTGGCCCAACACAGTAGGGGATGGAGAACATTTACTGAAAAACTAGAGGTGGGAATGAGAGAAAGAAATAGCAATCCAAAGAAGAGAGAGTAAAGGGGGTTAATAATAAACATACAGTTGTCACAGGTGAAGAAGAAGTTGAAAATAGGATGACAGAAGGAACAAATTTAAAACCTTAATTTTAAGAGTTTAAAAAAAAAACCCAAAACATTGGATATCCAGGTGCCATGATGATTCCTAAAATTTTATTCCATTAGCAGTAGGAATAGAGAAGAGGGTAGAGGAAAATAACGGCATTTAATTTTGAAAAATAAAAGTGGTAGTCATATTGTCTAGGAGCCAATTGGAAAAAATAAATGTAATAATTGGATCATTAGGGTTGAAATTTACAGTATTGATGAGGTGCTCAGTGGATATTTCACTGCTTCTAACTATCCAATTGAGGTTTTTTGGGTCCAAAGTTAGTGATTAGTAACTACTCAGGTATCATCAAAAGTAGGATCAACTTATTAATACTGAATCTGCTTGGCTAAACGCACATGAAGGCCAAACAAAAGGCATGTCTGTGCAGAAATAGTCTGTATATGATGCTGTTATTGTTTGTATTATTATTATCCCTAACAGCCTGATCACAAGCCAATTATTAGTTGTGACAGGTGTTGCACAAACAAGACTCAAAGGTGCAAAAACATAATCAAAAGGTTACTCATGTATGTGTAACAAAACAGAAATAAGGGAAAATTGGTAAACTGGTAGTGGCATCATCATTACCACATGCCAGCTGCTGAGCTGGTTGGAAGTGTTTCTAGGAATCCCTGCTGGTGAAGGCCCCAAAAAGAAGACCTGGGGTGGGGATCAAGAGCAAGCTCTGAGAAGTGTAGAGTTATATCACTGGCTGATCTGAAAAAGCCTGTATTTCTACACAGAAAAAAGATAGATCACAGAAGCCCTTGGAAATGAAGGCAAGGTACTTAAGATTGACGACTGAATATAATGAAGTAGTTGGTGGATGGATTCATAAAGGATGTTAATGTGATCAAATACCCCTATAGGAAAAAAATGTCTACTGCAGCCATCTGAATCAGATATGATCTAGACATGTAGATATCTTTATATAAGAATATTCTACTTTAAGGCTGTATTTAAGTTATGGTTATAGACTTGGCATTGACATGGTTTTGATCTTTTCCTGACAGTAGTCCTGAGAACTGAAGAGTTTTCAGTCTTTGCTTTTGTTTATTTTTAATTTAAAATAACTCGACAACACAGGAGAAATAATTAAAAATAGATTTTCCCCCTAAAGAACTGAAATTTAAATTATGACACATTTTTGATTGCTGATATATGATTTAATGGTTTTAGCTAAATTTTTGCTCTCATATCATAGATATATGTAAATTTTTGGGAGAGAAGGGAGAATAGTATTGCAAAAAAGCAGGATTAATGTAGGTTCTCAAGATTTAGTCTCAATGCATGCAAATATATTTCCTTTTTAAAAAGCTCTTTAGGAATTTACCATGCAAGTTCTTACAAACTCACCAAAGTGGATCACTCTTCAGTTGACAGAAAATATCAAATTTTTAAGTGTCTTTTTCTTTCTTTTTTTTTTTTTTTTAATTTCTTAAAGCCTCTTTTTTTCCTTCATAAGCAAATTTTATTTTTTTAGGGTGCAAACTTTTCTTTGGAATTCAAGATTTCTGAATTCTGTCCAATATAATTTATATACTGTAAGTTTTTTCACTCTGATAATGAAAGAAAAAAAAGTAGAAAATAAAACTTTGTTCTATTTTCTTTGATAAAAGAGTTCTTCTGATCCTTATATTGCATTGAATTTGGTTTAAGGTCATTGAAGTCAATTACATATTTCATAAGCTAACACACACACTTTCTAAGTGCTCTTTTTTAGTTTACTATAGCTAATGGTTTTGTTGATTGTGACTGATAGATAAGTCAAATGATACAAAATTCTGGAAATACTGTATCTTTGCTATTCCTAGTTAAGATACTCTTTCAAATGTTGACATTTCAAAGCTCATTATGTAGTTGGAAAGTAGGATATATATATACAAAGGTGTTGAAGAACTAACTCTGCTCAGATTTATCATACCTTTGATTGACTGGGGAAATGACTTTCAGCTGACATCTGAGCCAACAAGTTAGCTGAAATAAAATTTTGCTTAATACCTTTGCATCAATAATCTAGGCACAACATCATTGATTGAGAAATTCTGATCAATAGAGTATTACTGACTGCCTAACTGTAACTTTGCCAGACTTTTTTGTTAATTCTGCTGATGACCTTCGTACCACTGCTTTTCAGGTTCGCCGTTCTTTTCCCTTTGAAATTCAATTTGCTCCATTTGCTATTATTTAAGGAATTTATACCTCCAATTGATTTCATTCTACCGAATATAATACAAGTTTAGGATATGAAAGATTGTGCTTGCCTGGGACAGAGCTTCTGTAGCCCCAAATTAGAATCTTCTGAGAAACTTCACCTCAGGGAAGACATAATCTGTGGGAAGAAAAAAGGAGAATATAAATCATTTATTTTAACCCTGTGGATACTGTGATATTTTCATCTTGAAATTTGTACTCACTTTAGGTGAAGTAGCAAGTAAAAAGAGGAATAATAATCTCAACCAGACTCAGGTGGTTATCATTCAAGAATAAGAGAAGTATTACAGAAATAATAAAAAGATTCCAAATCCTACCTATCACTCATATAGGAACCCTCCATTCTGTCCTTTTAAATATTTTCTCTCTGTCCATTTTCACTGTGATTTATATTAGCCCTTCTTTCTGTCTTTGTGACATTCTTCAAGCTATCTCCATTCACACTTTGATGGAACAGAACAACTATATCTTTGAAAGTTATTTAGCAATTTGGGATTGCTTCATTCCATGTACCCTCAGAATACATAATGTTGTTCTCATGAACAGATAAGACTGAATGCAGCTTCTAGATGTATTTGTCTTATCTAACTAAATGTTGAGAAAAATGCATTGTTATTTTGCTACTACTCTGATATAAATTCCTGGGCTATTTTTTCATAGTTATGAAGATGTTAAAAGCAAAATATGCTAAAACACTTTTTTTTTTTTTTTTATGATTGCCCTATTAACATTGTGTTAACATTGTTATACAGCGTAACTGTATTGCTTGTGGAACATACCATCTAGCTCTGTATCATTTTCCAGCATGTGGAATTAGATCCTGTGCTAGATGTGTGTAGTGTGTAATGCCTTACAGGGCAAAGCTAGGTAACTGGTTTATTGAGGATAGCTGCTCCCAAGCTTCCCTTCAAAGTTCTTCAGAGGCCCAAGAAGTTCCAAGAAGTTAAAAAACTGTCTCATTAAAATGAGGACAGCCTTAATTATGGTATTTTCCTCCTTGACATCATATGCAGAGTCTAACCATCATTATTACATCTTCCATAATTAAGGGATTTTCTTACCATTGGCTAGAACAGTTTTTTGAGTGCCTTCCTACTACCTGCATAGAACAAAATATCCTTAATATTCTGTCTGAGCCAGAAAACACAGATCTTCCTAGCAAAAGGGTATCATATTGCTCTCTTAATCGGCTTGACCTTAATTTTAGAGTGAGATGAAGGCATCTGTATTCCATTTAACTGACTAAAGAAAATGTCACGTCATGGGGGATGGCCAGATTTATCCTGCTTCCCACCTCTCTGAGCACTGCCTAAGTGCAAAGAACAAATGAACTGGAGAGTATTTCTTGTTTACATGATTCAGGCTTGAAGGTACCAATGCTATAGGATTGTTTAAAAGTAAATTAAGTATGGAGAGATGCCATTCAGGTTAGCGTTAATATTAATGTTTGGAAAAAGGCAGTTATATCATTGAAACTTTCTAAATGTATATAGTGTATTAGATAATGGTACTAGCTCCAGAAGAGCATCCATTCATACTTTATGTTAACATATCAAAATACATGCTACTCAAAGCATTTTCATTTAAGGGCTTGATATCTGCTGTAAAAAAAAAAAAATCAACAGAACCATTTTATATAAACCCATGAATAATGAAATAAAATGTGTGGCAGGCCTTAAACCACAATATGTTACATTAAAAAAAGATCTAAATATATTGATTTGCTTCTCAAGATTAATTCTATTTGCCTGAAATGCACAGAAAATTATATTGATGTAGTGTTATTCAACTTAATATTTTTTTCTAGAAATACTTAAAGCAACACCTTTTTATGTTCAGTACAATAAACAGACCATCTTTAGGCTTTCATTATCTAATGAATGTTAAACTGTTGTTTGCATTCATAAGGTGAAACAACTGGTAAATAAAGCTAGTTGTTCAGACAAAATCAGAAGAAACTGAATGGTGCTAGAAATGGGAATTAACTTTAAACATGATTAGAGAATGAAATGTCTCCTGTTGAAAAAGATTTGGAAGGAGATCTATAGAAAACAAGTAATTTATAAAATCCTAAATTAACGATTACTATATTGCTAACATTTTGATAGTTTTCATGATTTTTCCTGATATTGTACTTCATCTGTTCTTAAAAATCAGGCATCTATTTTTGAGGCTAACGTTCTGGTACCTTTCAGATATTCATGTTTACTATCTGAAGGAAAACAGAAAGCTAAAAAACAAGCACTGTCTCCAGAATAGTCCATTTCTGGATAATGACTTTTGAAAAATTCCTCAAAATTTGGAAATGGTTAAAATATTTTTTTGAGGTAAGGATAAGATAATATTTTAAATTATTTTAGTCACAGTGCTGACATAGTAAATGAAAGCACAATAATGCCATTTTGTTGATCATTTAATCAGTGCAAAGTATGATTATTTAATCAGTGCAAAGTATGTCACATTTATCATCTTTTTCATATCCACCTAATGCCTGATTAAAAATCTAAATAGAATTTAGAAAGTCCTGGGAAGTATGGATGGTGCAAGGCTCCCCTCTAATATAACATTGTTTGAAGTTTTTTGGAATGTGGAACACAGTTCTGTAAAACAGCAGGGTCTGTGGCCACTTTTTTTTAGCACAAATTGTTCTAAATGCTGAATTATAACCCGGTGTGATGTCTACTGTAATATGTTTTTTTCTTCTATCTTGTTGCTTTTTTTTACATTGAGCTTTAGGATATTCAGTATTTGAAAAGTCTTACTGTACTCAGTAGGTAAATAAGACATGGACTAGTAATACCTACAATTCCAGGATCTGACTAATTTCTTGAAATCTTTGCAGTGCTGTTTCCTGGGCCTGCCATTTCATTAGTTATTCATCATCATAATGACTGTATTTATTATTACTGCTAAAAATAGGTAATGATGACAGTATCTCATCTAATGGATTCACTTTGTCCCTGCTTGAAAACGTTGATCTGTCACTTACAGTACATTTACAAGACTGCAAGATTGTCTTAGTAAAGCTGTTTGGCTTTTAATATTTTCATAGTTGGAGTTCCTTACACTTTTTTTTTTCATAGAACTACTAAAATCTGATTTCTGTTTGGCTTAACTTAGAGTAAAAATATGTGTGTCATTTGAAGATCTGTCTCTAAATACTATTTAAGTGTAATAGATAAAAATTATATCAGATTCTGTGATTTCTGTTTTTTAATTACCCAGATAAAAAACTTTCTGGTTTCAAATAGAAATATATTTCCAAGAGGGTTTAATAAGCCTCCGTGTTATACTTTATAGAAAAGGTTAATGAAACCCTTCAATTTGAGGTTTGATGGTCTGAATGTGTAATGTACATAACTGTTGTTAAAGACCTGTAAACAGCAAAAGTGATTGGTTTAAATGTTTAATTTAAAAAATAACTACTTATACATGAAAAAAAGTTGCTTACTCTTCTGATCTTGTAATTTCACAAATTTTCAGTAGCTGTGGAGTTACTTCTCTAAGGCATAAGTAGCAATGTTCTGAAGACAGGAAAAGGAAATCTAGGCTCCATATTCATTATTATGTTGATTCATTAGAATATTTCTGTAATTTAGCTTTCTGAAACATCCTGAATTCTTATAGCACCTCCCTACCTACTATTGCTTCTGCCCCTGCAAGCTAGAAAGCTGCTAAAAGTTCCTGAAATACCCTGAGCATTGAATTTGCTACTTTATGACAGACAACTGTGAAATAGTCTGAAGCATCAATGCCAGTCAACATACTAAAGAAGGGACTTATTAGGGGAAAGACTGTGATTACATGTTTTAAGATATGTCTTTATGGAGCTTGAAGAAGCTATAATGAATTAGGCAAACCATAAACAAGTCTTAACTATGCCAAGAACCCATGTAGTCCACAGCCATGTCGTGCTACAGAAGGGACTTTAAACCATTGCTTAACTCAACTAAAATGTGCAAAGCAAACGTCCAGCATCTTCTGTGATCTATTGGCATAGCTGCTGCACAGCCTTTTTGCTCTCTGCTAGGCTAAAGTAGTGGTCACCTTAATGCAACCATTTAACACGTGTAATACTAACCATGAATGAAATGGTTTTACAAATAGGACTGTATATCTCTGTTTCTTCTGCAAGTTTACATGACTCATAGATTCATGAACCAGGGGATGCTGGGTCACTTCTCTGTTACTAGTGAGATCTAGATGCAAACCACACTAAATAAAGAAATAACTGGAATCATAAAATCATTGGCTGTCTCCTCTTATGATGTCAATGACATGATCCCCATTGTGAAACAAAAATGTTACTAACATCAATAAATAACACTAGGTCGCACACATCTCCCTTGCATTAAAAGAATAATCTTTGAAATGATTTTACAAGCTGTATGTTTGTCCCAAAAATATGTATTGAAGATATATGAGCAATGACTAGTATAACTAGCAAAGTTTAAATCTTCAAATGCCCTTCAAAGTCATCCTGCTTAAAACTTCATGTAACTCAGCACAGGTCAGTTGCTGTGCTGTGGAAACCACAGAGGTCCTTCAGACTACTCCAGGAGAGCTCTCACTAGATTCCATGAGAATTTGGCTGTCATGAAGATTGGGGTTGAGTCCTACTTTAAAATGTACTGTTTCCCCTCAGCTTTCTTGAAGCAAGAAGTAAAATAGAGTGCCTTCTTGAAGCTGGGATGGCTGGTCTAATGAAGATTGCTACCTTTCTTAAAAATCTGAGCTTCTTTTGTCCAGAGATCATAGCTATAAAGGACTACCATTTCTTGCAGTCATCTGTTCTGTATATTCCCATTAATAACATTATCTACTCCTTTTTTTGGTGCATAAATGGTCAAGTAACTTTTTACTTTTTCATGTTAGAGAGTCTGAACACATGCCAGTTCCTCATGGAATAAAATGCCAAATAAATAAAGACAAAACTTATTGGCACTAGAACTTAGATTCGAAAAAGAATATGAGTATTTACAAAATACATGAAATATTAAACAGGCTAATGCTTTGAATTGTGCTTATAGGAGACCTGTTATAGAAGGTGTTCAGTGCATATATATATTAACAAATATAAGAATACGATAACTGAACAAGCTAGCTTAACTTGTGTGCTGAAGTGAACAGACTGAGTGAACATACAGACTTTGCAAGAATATACACGCAAGGTATAACCTCACGCGAAATGTCAATGAACAATGGAGAAAATTCACTAATCTGATTTGTGTTGGTTTAATGGCTGAATGGAGAGCCACGGAAGTTTGGGTTTATCTTTCCTGTCTGCGGCATCTCTGGGAGTCTGTAATACATTCAGTGTTTGGGATAAAATTGGAACAAACAGTTAGGATGTGGCTTCACAAAACCTGAGTAATTATCGTACCACAAATAAGGAAAGAACACGTGAGAAACATCCATTTTTGATTTCTATACAGGGAAGAGTTACAATAAAGTAATATGTAACATGGTTAATCCAAGGGATTCTAGAATAGGTAGTACAGAAAAGACTTTGGCTACATAGAATCACAGAATCACAGAATCAACTAGGTTTGAAAAGACCTTTAAGATCATTAAGTCCAACCATTACTCCACATCTGCCAAGACCACCACTAAACCATGTCACTAAGAGCTTCATCTACAAAATTTTTGAGCTATTCCATCTACATAAGCAGGTAAAGCAATGCAATAGGAATGGGTTTACCAGGCAAAACAGGCAGGACTGAGGTCTCAGGTGTCCACCCTATATGTTTCAGGCTGTTTGTTTTGTCCTGGCCTGGTCATAAGGACTGAACACCCATTAGTAGGGGGGTACAGTGCCTGAGGACCTGTAGGGCATGTTCAGGTTTAGTGTCAGTCAAACAAAATCTTGTTGGTGCACTTTGCAATGCAAATATAGCCAGTGAGGATGATCAACTGCCGTCCTTCAAAAGCATGCTCTTGACTAAAACTAAGGTATTTCTGCAGTTGTATCTCATGGGAGTTTGTTACCTAAAGAGAAAACAATTGCCAGATTTCCCCAGAGAGAAGGCTTCAACAGCAGTTTATCTTTCACAAGAGGAGCTTATTATTCTGCAAAGGGTGTGAAAAGAGGCCCCAAAGTCGTTATTTTTGACTCTTGATTTCAGGAACTAAGAAATGTGATAATAAAGCATCACCTCACAGTAAAGCTCAAGCATTTTGGAGCTGCTAATACTCCTTCTGAGGCCTGAGTCTGAAGGAAATGGCAATGTGTGTCTTTGATATTTGGATTCTCTCCTTTCTGTTGGCTTTGAACCTTGCCATTTCTGAATACATCAAGAATGAAGATGCAACAAGTTCACAAACATAGTACTGTATTATGCTTTCTGGGTTATTCTTCACAAGTTTCCCAGCTTTTGTCCTTATAGTCGATCCCTTTTTATTCCCTTCTTTTTTGCCTTTACTGTCCTTCTCACCACTTTTTGCTTAAGCAAAAAGCTTAAGCTAATATTGCAAAAAAGTACCTGTACTTGCTTCATCCATCTTGCAGCAATTTTTCTTTCATGTCTGCCCTCACTGTATCTATTTCATTGTAGGTAAACAACATCTACACTAAATTATAGAACTAAATTTGCCACCCTTCATTTCTCTTTCTTTTAGCCACTTCTTCCTCATTTTCTTTTTCTCCTTTTTTTAAACTTCTCTACCCTTCTCATACAGGCTGTGGGATAACACTTTTCACACTGAGCTTGCTTTCATGTGTGTCGCTGTACATTAGGTACAGATCAACACTGAATTGTAAGCTCTTACCTTGCATTTGAAGTCTTAATTGTCCAAACCTCAGTCCCAGTCTGGTTCTTCCAAACCTCTGACTTACTACTCCCAGCCTTATTTCAGCACAGGGGCCAGTTACTGTCTATAGGTTACATTTCTCTAAGGCAAATAACCAAGTGAAAAGTTACAGGATGCTTTTGTCTAACTTATAAACTTTTCCTTTGACACTTGGTTTTCTACCTTGCCGATATTCTTTTTTTGCTACAAAAGTTATCAAATGCATACTCAGGTAATAAACAGATTAAGTCCTTGGTGAAATTTTGAATTGGTAGAAAGCTGCTGAAAATTAGGAATAACAGTTCTATTCATAGCCATTGAAAGACAACATAAACATATCTTTACTGACTGCTAACAAAACTAGCAATACCTTCTTTGCCTTTCTTCTTCCTCTAGATGCTCTCACAGGTGGCTGCATACTCGCAAGTGTTTAAGTTCAGTCAGTGACATATAAATCACTTAAAGAAGAGCAGCACAAAACCACTATTCCATGTGGAACAGCACATTGTTTATTTTGAGCACTTGCTTGCACAAAAGTGTTCTGCATTGACTTTCACAAGCCAGTCTCTTTCCAAGCTTACTTCTTACATATGGTGCTTCATTTATGGCTGTGGTTCCACACTCTACATCTTGTTTCAATGCCCAGCAATATGAATGTGACTCACATTTCTTTCTGTTGAGTACTTAGAAAATAATACAAAATTCACATGTTCTTTATGGTTCTCTTCTGGCTGAAAGAGAGCTGCACTTTCTAGTCCTGTGTTTACAGTGTGTTCACACTATGTTTACAATCCACATGTGAGATCTGTAATACCAGCTTTAATACCATGATTTAACCATGACCATAGTTTTTAGGCTCTCTTCATCTTCCTAAAAATACCAGTTATCTTCTGTTTTCAAGCTCCAGTAAAGAAGCTAGACACGCTTCTCTTCTTTTTTAAAAAAACTTGCCTAGTTGTGTTTTCTGTAGGCCTCTTGGTTAGTTCAAAAGAGAGTCTCCTCCTCAGCTGTATTTCAGCTGCGCAAACAT
Source organism: Psittacus erithacus (assembly GCA_009867235.2). Classification (NCBI taxonomy): domain Eukaryota; kingdom Metazoa; phylum Chordata; class Aves; order Psittaciformes; family Psittacidae; genus Psittacus; species Psittacus erithacus. The sequence goes on from WYDI02034299.1 coordinate 50,047, forward strand.
GTGGCCCTGAAAAGTGATGACTGTGGAATGACTTCACTATTTAGCCATTTTCAGCAATGCTTCCCCTAGGCGATGCAGTAGGGTGCTATTGCAAGGCCTTTTCTTGGGCCAGTATATTTACAGATCTAATGAAGGAGTTCTGTTGTGGGAAAAAATTAACCTGGCAAGGAATGACTTGCTTGTTATGTTCTGTTACAGTAGCTATGGCAAATGAAGAGCCAGTCAAGTGTTGACAAGTTCTTAGTCATTGTGTGCTGCCTCAATTTGGTGTAATAGTACAAGCAGAATGTCACCCTACATTTTAGCTTCTTGTTTTGCTCTGTCTATAAATATATAGCAATATTACTGATACTGGGATTGCTACCTATTAAAAAGTAATGCTGTAAAGATGGCGTCCTAGCCAGTCTTGACACTGCACATTGAAAACAAATAAATGCACAGACTGAAATATAGCCAAGACAGTAATGGTGATAAATCACCTATAGAACATACTGAACAAGTAAAGTATATAAACTTATTTGGCTTCTTTTTTTCCCTTTCTGTAGAAATGGTAGCACCTGATCTAGTGCAAATGAGTAGCAAGATACAGCAGCATTATGTCTGACTAATAACAATTTTTGTACTGTGTGTTTATCTATCTATTTTTTTAACTATGTCAATTGGAAATTCTGCATTTTGCCTCTTTTGTGTAAAAGCACAAGCTAAACTACTAGGATTAAACCCAACCTACTTACTGCCTATGGCAATCTCTTTTACCCATTCTATTAAAAATTCAATATGATAAATATATTTTTGTTTGGAACAGTCATCAACTGTGGGACTACTATTCACCCCTTGGCTTACCTAGAGAAGATCAGAGATGCTGAGCAGAGCTTAGGAATTGAAACCTAATTTGATAGATAGATAGATAGACAGATATGCCACAAGTGGCATATCTAATAGACTCACTTTTTGCCTCTGATGTAAAACTACCTGGCCACCTTGGCATCCATCCTATTCTTTGTTTTGTTCTGTTTATTTTTTGTGTGCTTCTAGCCACAACAGTAACACTTTTCTATTTCTGCATTTTTAAAAAACTTGTGTATCAATTTTTTTTACCTTTTTCTACATTACTGGTATTCCTTGAACAATATTATCATTCTCCCAAGCATTTATTCTTTTGCTGTGTCATAGCTCAGTCTTCTGGGATGTTGTGTTTTATTTTTATATCTCAAAACAACAGTTTCTCCGTCTAGCGCACAGTAGCGAGGACACAAGCATTTTATAATTCACTCTCCGTATACTTCACTGTCCAAAACAAAATAAATGTAAAATCTACATACAGAATGTATTCCCCCCTCCATGCACCCTAAGAGCTGTTGTACAGTATAGGAAGAATGATCAATTACTGGTATGCAGCCCCCATAATAATAAGCAAGTACTGGGACAAACTTTGGCCATTCACCCAAGATAATGATCAAGTTGTGGTATAGTAAACACATTCTGCATCCATCCATGAGTTGTCATGCATTCTGTATAATGTAAAGGGAATGATCAAATATAGAGATATACAAACACTGCCACTACCACCCAGGCTGGAGATGGTGGTGTACATGGATCTTGATTAAATAGTCCTTGGCAAGTACACTGATATATTTTACAGCTATTCAAGCAATTTTTTCAGCAACATGGCTCAAATAGTATTCTGCACAGGATTAAGCGAGAATATTCTGCTAAATATCTTTTTTCTGGTGATTTAAATATTGGTTTTCTAAATTTGCCTGCTTTAATATTTTTCCCTATACTTCTCCCAGTGTCTCAAAATCTTTTATTCTATGTCTGATCTTCCAGTATCCTGTATATAGTGCTTGCTAAAATATTTCTCTCACTTTAATTGAGCATTTTGAAAGATAAAGAGGGAGGTAGCATAAAACACACAAGCATCCTGCTTTTGGTTCTTCCATTACCTTTTAAGATGCTTTAGTTTTTTAAAATGTTTTTTTTCCAGCCAAAAATATTCTCATTTTAAAGGTTTTGCTTTTCTGTTTTCTAATTTTGCTATATGTCTGCTATTTCTTTATGGGAGATGTGAAGAGAAACTGATAGATAAATTCCATTTAGTCTTTAAAAGACATACTGAGTGGGTGGATGACTTAGACACGAAGTAGAAACATTATTGCTTTAGTGCTTATTCTAACTGCATGAAACTGGTATATGTATATTGACTGATTTTGATAGGAATACGAGCTGAGCTTTAAATAAAAAGATAGCATATTCCTCAGTTAAATCTACGTTGGAAACATTTACTCTTGTCTTCCAGAAAGTTGACCTTCAAGGTGTCTGGAAACTGCTTTCGTTCACCACTAAACAGGAATCCTATGGGGCTGGAAAACAGCTTTCATTAAGCTCTTCTGGTGTTTGTTCCTCCTGCATTATGCCATGTCCATAGTGAATGTAATGCATCTGAGTATTTAAAAAGTGCTCAGTATTAATCAAACTGCACCCTGCCTGATACTAGTAAAAATGTTACTGCTGATTTCAGCATGAACTGATTTAGTCTAGTAGGTTGAAAAAAAGTTATGACATTTTGCCAGTGAAGTTTGGAGCTGAGCAAGAACTGAGGCACACAGTGGCCACTTACCTAATCTAATCAACCAAGATGTAGCATAGCGTCCAATTTCTGTATCTGTCCATGGAATATCATGCACATAGAGTTTAGTTTGGACTTGGATTTGGAAGTGAGATTTTTCACATCTAAGTGGCCTCAAAATAGAAATAGAAACATGGAAAGGCTGAGGATTCTGAAACCCTGAGCTCTGAAGAGGGGACACAGCTGGGACAACTGACCCCAACTGACTAAAGGGATATCTCATACTGTATATCATGCTCAGCATATAAAGCTGGGGAAGAAGAAGAAAAGGGGTGGGGGGAGTGGGGGCATTCAGAGTGATGGTGTTTGTCTTTCCAAGTAACTATTATGCATGATGAAGCCCTGCTTCCCTGGACATGGCTGAACACCTGCCTGACCATGGGAAATGATGAATGAATTCCTTGTTTTGCTTTGCTTGTGTGCATGGCTTTTGCTTTACCTATTAAACTGTCTTTATCACAACCCATGATTTTTCTCCTTTTTTATTCTTCCAATTCACTCCCCCATCCCACTGAGGGGGAGAGTGAGTGAGCAGCTGTGTGAGGCATAGTTGTCTGCTGGGGTTAAACCATGACAACATCACTGAGGCCAAGAGCTCAGCAGGATCCTAAGAAAGAAATAGGTGTTTACGCGGATAATGAAAAAACTACAGTTTCAGTGTTTCTTTAAATAAAGTATACAGCTCCTCACATTTCACAGTATTAGCCAGCTATTGAGAATGGGAAGAAACTTCCCTTATGGGCAATTCTTTTAATTATCCACTCTGGGATTTCTCGTACTTTCCTCCAAGGCATCTTTTACTAGCCTCTCCCATTGCCAGTGCCACCAAATGTGCTCTTTTTTAACAAGATGGCTGTCTCCAAAGATAGATACTTCAAATGTGAATTTGGATTACTCTCTTTAGTTTCAGGTGTCTTATTTATTCAGAAAAGGTTGGATTCAGTAATCCTTATTGCTGAACAATATTGCTGCTAAACCCCACAACTTTTACATTTAGAATCAAGAAGTTTTTATCAATGTAAAATAACAATTTTATGAGAACTTTAGTTCTTTGCTTTACATTTAAGGGTGGGGGTTTTTTTTATTCCAGAAATGACCTGAGAAAAAATGGCTGTAGTTGTCTTTTTCAACATTGGGAGGTCTGAAACACATAAAAAGAAATTTCTTAGCTCTTCATTTGCATGTATGTGTACGATATCGAGATAATTGCAGCTTTGAATTGCGTTCTTGAATCAAGCAATTCAATGTTTATTTCTTACAAGACATTAGAGGACCTCAGTGCCAGTATTCAGACCTTCATGAACAACCTTTTGGTAGCAAACCCTTAGTGAGATATATTTCCACAAAAGGAAACATGTTTCAGAAGGAAAATGTTTTCAGTTTGAAGCTTCTGCAAGGTTTATTAGAAACAAAGGGGGAAAAAAGTGATTTCTAAATACTTTGCTAGTATCTTAATATGTATGCTTTAAAGAAATCTAATGTAAATTTTAAACTATATGTACATTTTGGAAACATTTAAATGAATATGTCTAATCTCAAGTACATTTGATAAAAAAATAGGGCGATTTTGATGTTCCATGTTCAATTATTAAGCAAAAATATTCAGTTATCAGATAGTTAATTAAGTGGAACTGGCTGTATTCATTAAAATATTTGTTCCAAACAAATGTATTTAACATTCAGATATTATGCAGAATAGGTGACAATTGCATATCTCCATGGAGATCAATAATGGGATTCAGATCATTGTGTAAAGAGTCTGCAAGTTTAATGCAGAGAGAATGTCATTATTATTTCTCTCTTAATGATGGTCATTATGCGCAAACACTGATTGAATTCCATTTGTTACCTGCATTTGAGCTGAGAGGAATAATTACAATTTAAGTGTCTCCATTAAAATTCATAAAAGAATATGAATGCAAAAATTATACTTGAAACTGACAAAATATACTTTGAGGATATAAATTGTGTTTTCTGATAGGCCTCTTAAAAGTATTAAAAATAGCTTCATTTTAATAAGATGGCATATAAAGATCATGCATTATCATCACCTTTACGTTAATTCTCATAATACATGACTAATATTAAAAAGTGAAGAAATTAACTTTTAAAAGTAGAAATTAATGAAACAATTGACTACTTGTCATATAGCCTATTGGAATGGATACCTCTATATTTGGGTTATTGTCACCTATCTTCATAATACCCAGTTAACTCATCAGCTGTTGTATGTTCTGGAGATTACCCTGCCACATTTTCTGTGACATGTTTCAATATGTTTTTTGCTAATTTAAATGGGATATTATTTGTGCAACCATTTATTCAAGAAATCCTTTTACATGTGCTATGATTTACTGCATTGCACTGACTGCTCATTGTACCATAAGAGTGATTCAGGTGCTTACTACAAGTACTGAAGGGCCTGATCCAGGATGGTGCTCAGCCTTTCAATAGTTCTTTATGCCTCTTGACTTCTCACTGAGGTGCTTAGTCCTTTATAGGATTGGATCCTTAAGCTGTAATTAATAGCAGCAATACTCCTGAGGGACTGCCTGATGACATGTCCTCTGAAACAGTAAATGATAGCAGAAGACACTTCTTGCCATCTTTACATACTTTCTAAGAGATGACACACTGGCTGGTGGGGGCAAGTTCTCTTCATTAAGGGTTTGTTAGTATGAAACACTTCTACCCATTGTAATTTCCCAAGAAGATACGTAGGGTCCTTCTGCTAGGGCCTTAAGATGGTTGTTTTCATTTTTATTGATGCTTTTTTTTGACTGCAGGCATAGTTATTTTAGCAAGTTTAGTGAATATATTCTGGCAAGTTTTTCTGGGTGGTCTTTTCACATGTGCAGTTCACCTTCTCGGATGAGCAGGTAATCTTTGGCTATAGGTGTTAGGACTGAACTTTGCCTTCTTTTCCTGGGGGTGGTTGTGGTGGGAACTCAGGATGCATTTTGGCAAGGCACATACATGTTATCACATTATTATTATTTGGATTATTATTTAGTTTGACAGCAGAAATCTGTTAATTAGATTACATGTAGATGTTTTGTCTTCCTTATTATTTGTCCCAGTTAGGAGATGAAGTCTTAAAAATAGTTGAAAATGCTTTAGAATGACAAAATACTCTGCCTAACAAGAACAAAAAATGAAACCAAAGAAAAAGCTGAGATCTTTACTGCATTTCAACTTCTATTTTTTCCCTCTAATCTTTCTCTGACACTTTACTATTAAAATTAAAAAGGAGAGTCTAGAATTTTATAACTATTTAACACTTGGTTAAACACCATTTGAGTATTTGTCATCAGGCAAATGTTTCCCTATTAAGCAAAATTTATGCTAAAATGGTTCTGATTAAACAGTAGCCATTGCCATTTACAGTTGGTAGACTAAACAGTTTCCCTGGAAGATATCTCAATTAAGTGCCTGTCCAAATGAAACGTGTCACTATTAAATGGTGTTTGCTACACTATTATGCTTTACTTTTCCGAATGGTGAGATTTAAAATATAACTCAGTTACTAAACAGTAAGAACTGCTTCATATGCATAGCTTTCATTCTAAGACAAGACATGAACAAATTGTGTGTACCACCTGGTTTAAAATAAAATTCAGGGTTTAGCATTAATCAGTAACAACTGAATATGTATGATTATTGGCAGAGCAAGTTTGTGAAATTGGCTTTGCTGGGCTCAGATGAAAGACACAGAGGTGACAGAGCACATAAAGTAAGGAGTGAGCAGTTTCATGTAAATAAGCTTTCTGCATCTAACCTAGAATCTGCAACCATGGGAAAATTGGATTCTGCAAACCAGTGAGTTTTTTGCTGAACCAGTGGGCAGAGCTTCAGAGATCCATATCTTCTCTGCAGTGCCTGTTCCTCTGGACAGAATCCTGAAATGATTTTACAAGAATTCGTTACAACTCAGAAGCTTCACACCTTTGCTGAAACTTTATTAGCTTTTAAAGCACTTGCAATATAGCTAAAAAACACGCTATAAGTATTACTAGAACTTTGATAGATATAATAAGCAATTATTATGGGACTGACATTCTAAATGGGAAAAACGACCTCTGTCCCTTTTAAAGAAATGTAGAATACTTACCTTACAGGAGTGTAACTGTGCTTCACAGTCTAATATGTGAATTTGACCTAAGCTTTTGATTCTCTCAGCAGTTACTAATGGCAGTTCAGACCAACTGGTATTAAATCACAAGTATAAAAAAGCATGGGGAAAATAGCCACCAATTGAGTTTCTTAACTAGTTACTCCTGATTGACCTCACATTCTCCTGCGTGAACTGCTGTTTCTTAGGTATGCAAATCTCTCCTTGATTGTATACTTATGGGTAGGCTACTTCCTAAATCCTTAGGGGAGTAAAAATCCTTTTTTACAAATGTTCAAGATAATCAAACACTACCTTCACCCATGTCTTATTTCTTGTTACTCTGACACTGAAAGAGAAGTTCAAGGCAACAATAATTGCCCTTATAACACTTTTGGAGCAATTCAATACATGTAGGTCAGGCAATGAGAAGTGGACGGTTTCAGAAATGGAAAATTATACTTAATTGCTTTTTAAAAAAGGATTGAAAATTACCTTGTTAAAATCAAGTCATACTGTACTTCTAAAAGTTTTTTTTTTTTTAATTTTGGTGACATTATTTGAGAGTGTTGTGATTCTGTCAATGAAAACTTGAGAAATATGCTCAGCATACATTACAAATGAATGCAGTAAAATGCCCCCAAAAAATTACAGACGGAGATAACTCTCTTCCCAGTCATTGCTTTCTTTCATATTAAGCAACCTGTAAACCAGATAAATGTCTCTGTTCACTTTGCATGGGCACTGATATCTCTGTGTCAAAAACTGAGGGCCCTCCCCTACAAAGACCTTTGGAAAATAAATATGGTGGCATATGTAAGTAACCACATGGATTTAAAAAACCCCAAACCAAACAAAGTAACACAAGACTGCAGATTTGACACATTCTTTCTGTTAAAAGCAAAATATTCTGCTTCAGAGGAAGGGTGAGTCTATACAACCCTTTTCCCTCATTCCCAGTAATTGTAGAGGAGGTTGTGACAGAATCAAGAATGCAGTATCAAGTTTGCTCTAATTTGAGGCTATGCACACCCAATACTTACCTTTACAGTTCTTAAGTATCATAGAGCAGTTCTGTGTCATATTATATACCCTTGTTTGCTTGTAGAAACTCAGTTACAGAACTACAGGAAAACAGCATATAAAATACAAAAACTTTTCTGCTCCTTGTCAGGTCTATGCTTACACAATCTCAAAATAATATTTTATCGATATGCATTAGGAATCTTGTTCACTGTCCAACGAAGCTTTTATGTAAGTCAGATGACACCTGTTAATTTTTTTAGCATGCTTTATATTGTTATCATCAAGTAAAAAGATTTCCTCATACTGCCTTTTTATTTCTGATAGCTTTTTCTAGTTGTAGTTTTGTGGTTTGTTTTGGGTTTTTTTTCCTTTCCAACTGAAAATAACTGTTCTGAATCTTTACTACAAGCAAAATACTCCCCTACTTTGCCAAATCAGAGCAGATGGTTTATATATTGCATTTTACCCAGACACATCTGAATATAAAATAAAAGACCAAATATTTCAGCACTTATTGGAGCCTCTTTTAGTTATGCTATGCTCCTTTTCTGGCTAGCTTTGTGGCATTCATGTACATGTGTAACATTATGTCCAATTTACACAGTGTGCTAATGAATGATCTTGCATTAGGCCTAAGAACTTCATACTTCTGCGATTAGGAAACTAAGGTTCCGCTCTAGCTGTGGCTCTTGTACCTGTGCATATAAGACATTAATTACACTGATTATGCTTTCAAACCCTGGTATAACCAAATGGTGAGAAGCAGTGTCACGAACACCTGCATGTTTAGGTACCCTGTTGTTAAGACATGTTGTCTGTCAAGAATTTATCAGTTGTAGCCATTTAACTTACGCTCACTTGAGCAGAATTAAGTGTTTACTTTCCTCATAAGAGGGCAGTCAGATATGTACCAATTTTGTTTTAACCATAGAGAGCAGGGAGCTGGGAGCAGAGCGGGGAAGGGATCCAGGAAGGCCTAATCAATCACTGACAGATTACAGCTAAAGCCACTTCCATACCCATTAAAGCAGGACAAATGCAGAATTGCAACTGAACAACTTCTAGTTTTAAGCCAACAGTGGGACTTCCTAGTTATTTATCAAAGTCATTGCTGGTAAGCAGCATGCCTCACTGCTCGATTGTACTTCACAGCAGACAGAGCTGACTGAAGCTTCAGCCATGAAAGAAGTGTTTATGCCCTCAGCTGTGGTGCTGTCAGCCCTCTGGAATTTACTGTAAATCACACAGCTTTTATTGCAAGATTTAGTAGCTGATCCTCTGTGGGCTCTATTCACTGCAAGCTTGTTACTATTTGGATGTTAGCCTCAGTCCATAAAGGGACTTGCTACACATCATCAAACAGCAGCGGAAAACCAAAGGTTTCATTTTTCAATTTTCTAAACCCTAAACTCCTCAACAGTCATTGAATTTCATTGCAGAAAGTGGAAGTCTACTTTATTATGGTACTCAATTTCCCCAATGGAGTTATACACTTATAACATTACTTTTATTTCCAATGACAGGATCTGGCCATCTGTCCTGGCTGTAATTTCATAACACACTCACTAGTTTTTATTTTAAGGGAATTTCTAGATATTACATTGAGCTTGTGACAAAATTGTAATGTAGATATAAAGGCCACAATAATGATAACTACATTCAGTGCTGCCTAACATCTTAACAAAGTAAATTTTTTTTCTATTCCAAGTATAGAGGCATCTGGATAAGCTTCTAACACAATTGAACTGACAAATAGAAAAAAATAAAGTTTTGAAAAGCTGGAAAATGCAAAAGGATAAGGGCTTTCAAGAGTGAGCCTCAACCAGGACAGCATTATTCCACAGGCAGTATGTATTTTATCAAAAATGATACCATGCGTCAGTTTTATCAGCCATTGCTACTAAGATCAAACGAGGGAATAAAGGGGAATGCTGAAATGTTTCTCTGTAATCAGTATCGTTATTCCCTGTGAGGCAGAGGGACTTGACAAGGCATTTAATTGTGTTTGTCACATGGCTTGCAGGGAGGCCAGGCTTGCTGCTTCCGCCTTGCACTGGGGGAAGTGCAGCCCAAGCCTCTGTCAGGGCCTTACCATTACCCCACGTCACAGGAACCCAAGCACCAGGGCCAGACAGCCTATGTGACCCTTGATGGTTTTGCCCTTCACATTACTACAAATACAGGGATGCTGCCTTCAGTTACCAGGTGGGCATCCTGCTGTCCCAGAGAGGTTTTCTTCCTGAGACGCCTGTGGAGTGGGTGTGAGAAGTCCCCGTCTTGCAGTACAGGCAGAGAGCTGCCTTCTCCTGGGCACCTGTGTAAAGTCGTGGGTTGATAAGGGGAGCAATGGCAGTGCTGGCACTGCAATTTCTCTTCTGGATGAATGAAATAATTCATAGATTAACTTCTTGAGCATGTGTTTCAGTGAGGTCCAGTTTACCTAAAGTCAAAGCAAGTTTTGTTATTAGCTTCAGCTGAATAATGTTTCTTGCACTCCATTCACTTTTAAAACTGCATCATTTGTGCTTAATTTCAGCAAAGTTATGTGGAGCTATTATTTTAACCATCAGTCAATCCTGTTGTGGTTCCTATGTTAAGAAAAACATAGCAATGGCTTTGTTCAGAGAAATACAGCAAGAGATTTGCATCTGCCCCTGCTTTTTTCAAAACTCAGATGTCTGTACTCGCTTTCAGGTTTAGGACTACTGTTTTGATAAAATAAATAGCAAGGGCATCTATTAAAAAGATAATTCTATTTTTTCCCAGCTTTGTAGTAATTTTTGCTTCCCTATTACTTTGGTTTCACGGATAAAAATGTTTGTCTACTTTTTTAATCTTAATCCTAGCGAATGAGCCAAAACAGAAGGTTTATTTCTGTTTGATGTATTATGTATCAGAAAATTTAAGCAGACGTTATCCTTTTATAAGCAAAGATCAGGCCTTGGTATCATTATCAGAAACCTAACAAAGGCCACAGAAAGACCTGTGAGGCCAGATAAACTAGGTGTACGCTGTCCTATGAATACATTTACAAATTATGTTTTAGTCTTAATGGAAAAATTATTTTGCCAAAATAGTAATTTGCTTATATTTCAAGGCCACGATCTCTGCTTCTTCTGCAAAATCATGAGTATTGAAGCTTTTACTTGGTTCCTCCTTCTTAGTGAAGTACCATACTTTTAAATCCTCAGCACTTCAAGCCACCTCTCCTGCTATCAAACCTCCCGATGCTGGATTGTTGTTTTTTTTAATTTCCAAGAACACTTTGTGATTGCTGCAGTTAACTAACTAATCTTTGCTACCAAATTCATTCAAATGTTATGTTGGTACATCTTAGTAAAAATGTCAGTCAAAGCTGCTGGCAGTAGGAAGCATGCATGATAAGTCAGTCCCAGGCACAAAAATGGGGGCAGGTGCATTTCCTACCTGATTGTGCGGGCCTGCAGTGTTAAGGCAGTATAAGAAATGTTCTTAGTTAGTACGGACATAGGACCTGGGATATATAAACTGCTGAGTGACTACATACTCCAACATATTAAGGCCTGAAGCTGAGCTGTTTCATAGAGAAAGGACTCGATAACCACACAAGATGTATATGGGAAGCAGCTGCATTGTCAAGAGCTTTTCTGGCTATAAAAATAATTGTACTTCCTTCAAGGATAAGAATAATCTTATTTATCATTTATATTGCTAAGGTAGCTTTTCCTTACAGTAAGCAATCTTTTCCTCCCCACCATCCCTTCTTTTTTGTTTTTGTTTTTGTTTTGGTCCCTCTTTTACCCCTCTGGTATTCATGAGTCTGCTCTACAGTTTTGGTAACTGTTTTCTCTTTGCTATTATTTCAAAATACTACAGAGGATGGATGCTCTATAGGCATGGGTTCTCCTTTGCAGAAAGGTAGAAATATTGACCAGGCTGGAGAAAACAGTGAGTATAGAGAGAGAAAGCTGTTAATAATAAAGATTCGTCCAGTCTTTACTGCATATTTAGGGTCACATTTCCTTTTCTGTGAAAGTAATTCCTAAAGACACAGGGATTGTAGATAATATAACTAATTGCGAATAAGCTCCACTGGAAGGACATGGGTGCTTAGTACTTGCGTGAGTTTGATGGATGAGATATAGATCAGAGGACCACCGTGACTGCAGGGGGTTCCCATGCACAGGGGCTTCATTGTGAAGGTGGCCACAAGGAGCCCTGGCAAATCCAGAAACACCTGAGCCAAGAAGAATAAGCAGCTTGTGATAGCCAATAGAAGGAGACCTTGTCCTCTCAGTAGCACCATCCTGTTAGTATAATTATGATTTCTTTCCACTAGCATAATGATACTGTTTTCAGAAGAAATGCTACTGATTTACAGAGAAGTGAGAATACAATCAAGTTTGTATATGGGCTGTGTGTATTATGACTTGGGTATTTTTCACATCCCTTTAACCTTACTTCATAGTTTCTTTCCTCATGACCTCCATTTTATGTCCATCAATTCTTTCCTCTTAAATCTAACTAGACTAATCCTCCTTACGATAATAATTACCTAATAGGTTTCTAAAAGAAATGGCTTAATAGTTTGTTCCAAAATTGTCAAAAAACACTAAGTAAATGAAAATCATTGAATCCTGAATTATCAAGCTAGGAGTCCACAATAGAAGAATAATTTACCAATGTTGAAAGAATAGCCAATTTACTTTGACAACTTATTCCAAGCAATTTGGGTATGTGGAGAGCAAGAATGGATATGTAGTAATTACTGTGTATGAAACTTAGATTTTTTTTTGTTGTTTTTCTTAAAAAAATTGCTGGCATTATAAAGTGGGTTTATTCTTGGCAGTTCCAATTTATCAGTGCTCAAAACTCACATTTCCATAAATTAGACTGACAAATTCTTCTTGGTGCTTAGGAATTGTATGTGGGAGATCCCTTGGGATTTACTCATGCTGTGAATCACATTGTGGTCACATTTTGTGAGTTCTGTGTTCACTAAAGCCCCTCCAGTCTGTTTGCTGCTTTGCTGTGTGTTGGTCCTAAGGGATGCAAACTTAAATAAAGGGTAGTCTCAAAATATAAAGGTATTTTTAGCTTACAGGACAAATAAAACTGTATATGTAAGGGCCAAATTCACTGTTGTAAGTGGATCCATGGTCATTTACTTCAGTGCATTTGTGTCTGTTTCTGCAAGTTAGGCTCTAGATGTGTAAAATAAATAATGGAAAACATTTCAAAATAATGTCTGTATGTGAGCTAGACATATAGTGGGACTCTAACTTGCAGTCAGTCCCTTTGTGGGGTTTGATACAATTCCCATAACTATGGATTTTCTCAGTGCAACAAGCGTTGTGCTTCTCAGGAGACATGCCTTTCCTAAACATATATAACAGCAAATAGTTCAACCAGTGAATTTTCATAAAAAGTATTCTAAACATCACCCTGTTTAACCTTTAAAATGCCAAGTATACCAATTCAGGTAATTTTCCCAAGTAAACCTGGACAAATATGCTAATATAGAAACTCAGAATATTGGCCTTGAAGTAGGTACAATGCCTGATTGCAATTGAAAAGTTTAATCTACATAATTGGGTACAGAATAAAGAATTAATATGTAACCATGTAGGTAAGATTACAAATAATGGAGAGAAGAAGGTACCATCTTGTACAGCAGATGAGTTAAGCAAAGAAAAAACAATGCAAGAATCTCCTTTTCTTAAATTATTTTTTTCTGAAATCCTTCTAACTCCTATGACAGGAAAGCAGGTTACTTTTCTGGCCCGGAATATCTCCACTGATTTCAATGTAATTACTTCTGATTCCAATTTGGCCTTAGATTTCTCTGTTCTTGGCTTGAGAGCAATAATCATTAGTCTTATAACCATTAAAAATGACATTTTTTAAAAATATGAAGCACTTGAAGTCCTTTTTGTCTGCTGTGTGTCATTGCATGTTGATTCTACTGGAAGAGGACGTCTTTGCAGCAATGAGGAAGCCACCACCTCTGTCCTGTCCTGTCCTGGCTGCTGCAGAGGGCAGGGGATTTCCTGGCTGGGGAGCAGATGTGCATCCCTGGGGGCAGCTGGCTCTTCCTGGGGAAAGAAGCTTCTGTAATGAGGGGATAAGCTGGGAAGAAAACCCAGCAAGCGGGAACTGGATCAGCAGGGGAGACTGCTGGGAGAGGCAGGGAGCGAACATCCAGGCAGTTCTCAGAGCCTGACAAAAACAACTTTTCCTGCCCAAAGGGGACACTATAGAATTTGCAGCTGATAAGTTCCTGATCTAAGCAGAAGCCTGGAGGAGAGGCCACATATCACAAGGCTACGGCATGCACACGAGGATATTCCCTCTTTGGGAAGGAGACTGCTTTTAGTCCCTTTTAGCTGGTATGGTTGAGTCTTGGACTTCTCATGTCCTAGGCTGGGGAACCTCCTTCTTCCAGGAGCATCCTTCTGGTGCTTTTTGGGGCATCAGCTTCAGTAACAAGCTGAGACAAGTCCACCACAAAACTCAAGTTGATTGAAGGACTCATAACAGAGCAAAGATTCAAAGATGGTTGCTGTATTATGAATGCAGACTTGATCAAATAATTCAGGTGTGAGCAAACTACTTCCTGGTTATCCAGTATTTGTGAAATTATTTGTTTGACTTTCATTTGCAAATAAGAAGGGTGTCTCAACCACCTTTTAAAACTGTTTTGGATCAATTTTCCATAAACCCCTTTGTTTGGCTGTAAACAATTTTCTGTGACCATAAACTGTCTCTAACTCTGTTAGTATAGTATTACAGGTTTCTTAATTCATGTCATGAGTTTTCCTTTCTTTTTTTCCTTTTTTCTTTCGTAAAATGTGAGAATCAATCTGTGTCCAGGTACTCGTGCGTACAGGTGCTGGCCCAGCAAATGTCCTGTAATTATTCAATCAACAGTTAGCAGACTTCTTCACTTTTATGCTCATTTTAAGATACTTTTACATTGAGCTTACATTTGCTTAAATGAGGATGTGGCCACAAGCACCTGTGCATATACCATAAATAAAAGGAAGCACAAAGATTCAATCAGACACCTGAGAATTTGCATATACTTTGCTGAACCAAGCTTCTTCAGATTAGACTAAGTTTTCACTCTGTGTATGTGCAGGAGTATGTTCACATGGCTGCCATGAGGCCAGTTTGCCTATTGCACCACTGGTGAATGGCATTCACTTTAGCATTTCATATCAGTAAAATTGACAAGCTATTTGCAATCAATGCTAAGAGACCTGACACAACTTCTAATTGAGCAGCCTACTAGCTGCAGTATAGAAAAGAAGATTTTTAGGTTTATTTTTGTAATAACATCATATATTTTCCTACTGTTATTTTTTCTTCTCCAATATAGTAATTACTTGTGACTGTGTAAAGACTTCTGCCCAAATTTAAGTCAGTGGGAATATATTACTGAAGACAGAAGTTAAAAAGTCAGTACAATATCAATGGATGACACACAGACAGTACATCCACACCCAGTGCTCAAAATGTCTTGTAAATAAATATTACACTGGGTTTTTTTCTCCCAAGGAACCAGGAACAGCAGTACTTTTTCCAGAAACATCATTTTGAATGTTATTTTAAATCCATGCATTTTTGTATTTTTAACAGCTGCTTCTGTGTCTTGAGACCTACTAAATACCATGTGTCTCTCTTCTCTCGCCCCCTTGGTCAGTCTCAAGTCATTACTTCTCTAGGAGTAGAATCCCCTAATTCACCAGTTCTCAAGTTGGGCCTTATGTTGTAGTTCTGCATCAACCTGTGACTACTCTTGCAGGTCCAGGCATGGGCCCTCCTTTATCTTTTGAAGTCTGGAACAGTAGCTCTCATTAAAATGACCCCCTAGCAACTTTCCAGCATACCAAAGTAAAAAGCAGGGGGTCTACACCCACATCCACATACCAAAGTTTCCCTGTTTATCCACAGTTCGTTCAGCACCACCTTGTTCTTCACATCTGAGCCAGGAGGAAAGACTTGCTTTGCTTTACAGGCTATTCTGACTGCTTCTGAATTTTCCAGGCTGACAGCTTTTTCTTACTCAGGACAGCCTTTTCTGCTTTACCCCAAAACCTTTCCTATGTGTAGGATAGGATCTTTTAACAGACCAGTGTTTTCTGATCTCCCTTTTCTCAGGTTTAGCCAGTGTTTTGAGGGATGTTCCTTATCTGGGCCATTCTTTCATCTTTCCTGACCAGTTCTTTAACAAACCCTTTGCAGCTTCCTTTGATTGAGCTCAGTTCATTCAGGTTAAGCAGCAATAGAAAACTGAACAGGAAAAAGCCACATTTAATATTCAAAGGAGGATACAAGTATATCTTTCCAGATTGTCATCCATTTCCTTCAAAAGTGACCAACTTGCTGGTGGTTGAAGCAACAAGCATGTGCCTATTTGTTTTATACTCTGTTTCAGATATATTGTCATAGATTGGATAAAAGGAAGAAGTTCTTTACTGTAAGGGTGGTGAGGCACTGGAATGGGTTCTCCAAGGAAATTGTGAATGCTTCATCCCTGGCGGTGTTCAAGGCCAGGCTGGACAGAGCCTTGGGTGACATGGTTTAGTGTGGGGTGTCCCTGCCCATGGCAGGGGGGTTGGGACTAGATGATCTTAAGGTCCTTTCCAACCCTAACTATTCTATGATTCTATGTCATGCATAAAACACTGATAATCCTGGTATGCTTGCTCTCTCTTTTGATTACATGAGGCTTCAGGTTCAGCAGAGCAGCTGTACCTATTCCTCAGAAATGTACACTCCAAAGATGTGGATTCACAGATGTGTGCAATGCTGCAGAGCAGGATGCTGGGAATAGACTTAGTTCAGGACTACCAATTGAATAGCTGCTTATTGCTGAGATATCTGGAGACTGCATAAAATTCAGTGAAAAATGTGAATTGTATCAAGTCTTAAAGATAATACAAAAAATAAGTAGTAGAAATGTGTACATACAAATTAGGAGTGTTAAGATGCTCTTTCTAGATTGATTGTGCACTGACACTAATGATGTTGCAGATTTCTGTCTTTATGAGTGTTTATATATACTGCTGATGCAAATCTTTTCTTCCATTTGTATAAACTGCTGAATGTCACCATTTTCAAACACATTTGACGGCTGCCTTTGCCTTGTGCATGCTTCTTCATAGTGTCTGGTTGGCACCTATGAAGCAGCTGTACCTTGAAGGTTAAGAAATCCTTATGTGTGGCTCAATTCACAAGTTCTCACTGTTGCCCCTGCACCATGTGGTATAAGAGTCTGTGGCCTAGCTGCAGCGTTGCTGTACTCTGTCTCTTTTTGAAAGCTGAGTTAGTTCTTGCACTGCACAACTGGCTGGGGAGATTTGTACCATTACTGATGATACTAGTCTTATTACTGCTGAAACCAGTTCAGGTTTGGTCTTATTCCGAAGCCAGGGTGGAGTTTTGTGTGAGTGGGCGCAGCAGACTCCATGGATGGATCTTGGGAAGACACAGTGTCACTTCTGACCATTGAGTTAATGGAAGAAGGCTCCAAGCAAATGGGACTGTAGCTGGCAGATGTCTCCACACTCCCATTTGAGCTATTTGTCCCTTTATGTTAAAAATAAAAAAATGAGAGTAGGCCTTGCCAGACTAAGTGGATTTTCAGTAGTAATAAGTATTAATACATCGCTCAAAATGGTAAGTCTTACATGTGTAAGCCTGTTTCAAATGGCTTTTTTTTTTCTCTTGATGCTTTCTGGAAAGGGAAGTGGAGGAGGTGACTTAAAAAATAGAAATTCCTTTAATTGACTTTGATTACTGGACTTACACTGTCATGCTGACTTTGCTGTGATAGTTTTCTTGTTCCGTGTTACAATAGCTTGGCAACTGCAGTGAAATGAGCCTAGAGTGACAGCTTGAAACAAGGAGGAAAACTAATATACACTGTGGAGAATGAGGACTGGCTGAGCAGGTGACGTCACTCAGAGGGGCACCATCTGAGTGTCAGAGCTGTCATGATTCATTCCCTGCATACCAAATCTGCTCTGCCTTCATGTAGAGCAGGAGCTTGTTACCTTAGGTGCTCAAATCAAATATCCCTTTCATTTGTTTCTATTTACTCAAGTGTGTTTTGAGCAGACTGAAACCAACTGTATCTGTAGCCACCAGACATCAACCAAATTGCATGCGCTGGGCTGTTTGACCCAGCAATATGAGTGGCTGTCAGATGTTTAATCTTGTAATACATATTCTTTTTTACCTGTCCAGAACTGCAAGTCTTTGCGAGCGTCCACTGTACTTGTCATCTGAATCAGGGTACAAAGACTGGGTCATGTATACAACAGTCTTTGGTAGTCAGCCACGTCTTCTCCTTTAGGCTGTTGGCTTTTCAGCCTGACTGAAGCCTCCTGCTACCACGTGCATGAGCAGGAGGAACTCTGCTTCTTTCTTTTTTCTGTTCTGCCTATTTTCCTCTTTTGTTGAGTTCACATGGAACTCAGTGTTAGGTGAGTCGTAACGTGTAGTGAAATGCTGTTGAATACATGGGATTCCAAACATTAAAATAACTCTCCTTCCTTGAATTATCTTTCATCGCAGGTTGTCTGAAAGCCCAAAGAATTTAGCAATACAATGTCTGGGCAGGATACTTCTGTGCACTGAGATATAATAAGAACTCATTAGGGATGAGACACCAGACGGACAAGGTAGGGGATATGGTGTTGCAACTGTTAAAAGCTAGATTCACTCCTATACAGAGTATTGGAAAGTATCTGAGAGGAAATTTCATGGTTACTACTCTCACTCTTTGATTGCTGTTGCTCTGAGCTGATGCAGGTGTCCGCACTCAACTATGATGGTCAAGGACTCAGCTATGTTGATGTTCTCAAAATTGCAAGGTATACTGTAGGTGGACCTGTGTTTCGTGTCTTGTCCTGTTCCCTTTTTCCAATAGCTTTTTATGATCTTTTCTGAGGTTTGGACAACCCAGAATCAGTGATTAGTCACAAGGATGTCCTTGTAGGGGACAAAGGCTGGGACCTTCTTGCACCAGCAGCTAACCTAAAGGCAACTCTGCCCTCTTCTTCTGAGCCAGTTCCTGTTGGACAATAGAGGGTACTAATTGTTACTGTACCCGAAACCCTCTCATTCTGAAAATAGAAGTGTCTGTGGGGTAGATACTCTTTTAAGTCATCTGGCATCAGCTGAGTGTGGGTCAGTGTATCTTTTCCTGCTACCTGCAGACACATGTTTAGCAGGGCAGAGCCTGCCTTCTTATATGAGACTGGTATTTCATCTCCTTCATGTAGCTGTTTTAGGCCATGGGTACTTGCTCATTAGTAGAGAACAACTCTATCATATAATCAGATATCACACAATCGTAATTTTTTTTACAAATATTAATGTATTTTTTGCCAGATTTACCCAAGGTAAATTCCCTGCACATATATGCGAGACATTCATGTTCTTTAGAGTTATGTAAATTTCCAAGTAAACTGGGGAATGAGTTTGTGAGAATAATAAGATATCAACAAAGAACCAGAATTACGCCCATGCCTGTCGTGCACTGCCACAGGACAGTGAAAGTTCCTGTAGCACCAGATCTAGGCAGGAGCTCAAAAAGTACAACAGTCCTGCATCTGGGGTTTAGATGAGGGAAGAGGGAGAAAAGGAAAAGAAGAGGAGCAGTGACTGATACAAGTGAGTGTTGCTAATGGGGCAAAGGAAGGTTTCATTAATTCATCCTCACTGCCAAAGCGCTTCACTGCTGGGCAGCTCTGTAAGCACTCTGATGCAGGTTTTCCCAAGAAGCACCCACCCCAAAGCTCATTTTTTCACCAACACTTTTCTAATTTCTCAATCAGTTTCAGTTCAGCCAAATCCAAATATACTAGAATAAGCTTTTTTTAAACTTCATTAACATGAAATGTGTTGACATTTTAAATTCAATCCTAGTGTCATATTTAACTAACATATGGAAAACAGTCTGTACAGATTAATCTAAGGAGCATTTTAATGTGGCTTTCTTTGAGTGATCTGGTTAAATTATGGTTAGATACATCCTACCTTAAGAATTGTGGAAACAGCAGGCAAGTGCTTTCAGACAAATGGATGTCTGAAATACAATCATATATTCTGGATCTTGACCACAAAGGGAAATGTGACACTGTGGCATAATGCCTGACTATTTTCTTCTTTGCCTGTTGTGTTTATACTAATGAAAAAATAGCAAGGTACGTAATGGCTTAATCAAGATAATATGTATATTATGGCCTGAAAGACTTGAGATTTCACAGATATATTCAGAAGAAGGGAAAGAGTTTAAAGGAGGAAGGTATATCAAGGGATTGCGAGGTTTGTAAAGATGGGCATCCCAACTCTAAAGAGAAATAATTCAGAAAAAAAGTATGTAAAGTGGCTGCTTTACCTCAGTATTAAACCTGATATTTCAAGACTGTTGCTAGTGAAAACCATAGCTGTACCTCTTTATAAAGCTTTTAAGAGGATCTACTTTCTGTTCCTGATTAGGAAAGAATGAAAAGGGCACCTTCCCAAAACTGATATTGGTGTTTTCACTAATGCTAGAAAAGGCTGGGACAAGAATTTGAAAGTCTTTAAGTTGTCGAGCCATGCAGGCAGTGTGGCTGTTTTCTGTAAAGCCATGGCTCTGTTGCCTGCCTTAATTCAGACTCTCTACAGATTAAATTTAAAAGCTTCGTGTTACCAGCAACACTGTATGCTTTATGCCCATGGATAAGTAAAGCATGCCAACACTGGAAGAATGAACAAATTAACAGACAGCCTGGAGCAACAAGTAACTCGAACTGTCTTGACAATAAAAAAAACTGTGAAGGGAAGTTAAAGTGCAATTCTTATCTGTTGACTACGCCTGGGAAAGATAATAAATACATAAATTCTTAAATTCTAGGTGGAACTCTTAGAAAAACAGATAAGGAAGACACACAGTATACAAATCCTGGGAATCCCAGAGGGGGAGGAAGGTAAGAAGCAAGAAGCTACCGTATACCCTACATTATGCTACAAAGAACAACTCACTGTATATTGAGAGCCTATCATGTTGCTGTGAAAAGGGCACTGTAGGCGACCAGCAACTGCAGAATGGCTCTCCTAAAGTTAATGGACTTGAGGGGTCAAGGGGAGAGTATTTTTGTCTGCAAAAAGCATCAAGGACATTTAGTTTAATAAGTGGCAAATTCTGATTCCACACCAACCCCACCCAGCACCCCCGCAATGCTGGGCCTTGCACTCAGCAAAATTGTGGTCTTCAGAGCCCAAAAAACACGCTTTCCAAGAAAATAAGTGCTACCAGTTAGTGTAGTCTGGTTAAGTTGTGAGTCAAATAGCTCTGGAAAAGGTACTTATTCTAGGTGCAGTTGAAGGAGAAATGAATGTGTATGAGAGAAAGAAAGAGAAAATTCTTCAGCTGTAAAATACATAGTTGTATACAAACAATGGGCTTTATTGTACTTTGATCATGATTCTACATTTCAGCTGGTGTCATATTATAAATAGTAACTGAATTCCATGAGCAAATGGCCATCCTGAAGCAGGCTATGATGGCAAAGTGAAGACAATGGATCTCTTTTTAGGATGCTAAAAAATCTATTTCAAGTTCCATTATTAGTTTAGTTTTTCTCCCTGCTCCCAATTTTTAATAAAATATTTAATACCAGCACCTTTTTAGCTGGAACTTAATATTTAGCTGAGTTTTTGAAAGGTTTTTATTTGCAAGTCTGCATTTACATTGGAAAGTATGTTCCAGGCTGGGTAATGTGATGGTGTTCCATTTGCTAAACTTATGCAGCATTCATTACTTTTGTTTCTTCATTTCTGGGTAGCTCAGTCTGCTTTTTTTTGGCCAGATATAGTTCATTCTGAGGCTTGTGCTGATGAATTCAGTAGCACAACACGGGAAACATTTTGAATTTAAACATAGGAGATTTACTGTAGTTTGATAGGGGTTGAGAAATGTGAATCACAATTTATTTAATAATAAGCATAGACTATAGCAATGGAAATAATGACTGGGCTGATCTAACATGTACTCCCAATTGTATTCACCCAGTCCTTCGGTTCTTTCTCATTCCTTTGCTAATCTAAACTACTCCACTTGCCACTTGGATGCTTTCTGATCATGTCTGCCTCTTCGGTTCTGTAATGTCAAAAATTCTTCAATGTGCTCAGCTTCCAGTCTCTACTGATACATTTTCAAATACACTGTTACCCTGTCGCTTGCTATAGGAAAAAAATCTCATTGCAAAGCTCTCTTTAGGACTTCAAAAATCTGCTTTAAATTTTTTCTTTGAAAGAAGTTTGCAAAAGGTAGATCCTTGGGTTGCTAAATCAGTTGATACCAGTGACACCACTGATGAACATTGTCACATCATAATTCTCTAAGTCCATACCCTTCCATTGCCTTTTGTGCAGTCCTTAGGCTGAAGGGCATTCAATAAGCGATCATCTTTTTGTTCTGTGTTTGTGCAACCCCTGTCACAATGAAATCATGCTCTGTGACTAAAACTCCTAGGTTATATAGTAATAAAAATAGACAAGTAATTGTAAGCATAGTCTTACTGTAAGGCAAACTGACAGTTATTACATTATTACTTCTAATTGGTTTATAATGTGATCAACAAAAAACAAGACTGTTCTGAATTTTGTTTGATGAAGAATAGAAAGACATTAGTCATAGTCTGCAGCATGTGCCTGCCAAGTCACCAGTTTTCTGCTATGGTTTTTCTCCCTTATAGTTAGAAGTCCAAATCAGTGCCAGAAATTCCTAAATAGGGACATCCGTAATGGGCTTCTTGTCCTTTACATGCCTCCTGCCCAGATTCCATCATCACTCTTCTACTTTCTTATTTTTAAATGATTGCATTTCTCATATTAGGCAAATCCTGTCCCTTACCTGGATGATGTCATCAATCTTCTTTTCCACCATGATATATTACTAAGCGACATACTGCATTGTATATGTATTGTTACTCCACTCACACGCTTACTGGAGACATTGCTGGCATGTGGAATGCAGTCGTCAAGTCAGCTGTGAAAAAGTTCCTTTTAAAAATCATGGAAAGCATGTGCGCCAGCAGGACAGACTGCCCTTTATACTGCAGATTAAGACACAAAACGATGAATTTTAAGAGGACCAGGAACACTTGCCAGGGTTATGCTGCTCAAATTGCTTGTGTATGATGCTTTACATTCCAGCCTGAGAAATTACTACAAGAGGAATGTGAC
The DNA here is from genome assembly GCA_009867235.2 of Psittacus erithacus. Classification (NCBI taxonomy): domain Eukaryota; kingdom Metazoa; phylum Chordata; class Aves; order Psittaciformes; family Psittacidae; genus Psittacus; species Psittacus erithacus. The sequence goes on from WYDI02034299.1 coordinate 73,038, forward strand.
CTTTTTGGCACATTTTCAAATACTAATTGTAAAATTGCTAGTTTATTTGTTGCAAAGAGTTAATTCTTTGCCTCCTTTGGTATTGAACTGACAGTTCATAAGACCTGGTCTTTTTTATTTTTTCGGAAGTATGAAAGTCTCTTGACAGGCTTTAAGTGTAGTGAAACTCCTTTTTGTAACTAACAGAAGGGTGCAAGCAAAAATAGCAGCCATAATTTTGAGGACTAACTAGTATTAAGGCACAAGGGAAATTATAAAATATTTGATTCAGTTGAATTTTGCTTGTTGCTAGTGAGATATTACTAGCTCCTGAAGGAGCCATGCCATTTCATTTAAAAGAATGGGGACCAGCACTCATATTTTGGCATTCAGATAGCAAAGAATTTCATAAATTGAAATTCTGCTTGCAAGGGTGCAAACCAACCTCCTAGCATTGGCTTGGAGACCCTATTCTAAATGACTATGTCATTCCAGCATACATGAAGCCTAATGTAGCCATCACTTTTCTTTCCAGTGATGTCTTACACTGCCTCTGGCCTCTCTATCATGCTATGTTTTTGTTTAGGATTAAGGTATCCTTGAACCATTGGAGAACATCCATCCCATACCAGTCCTCTTTTGGAGACTGTAATTTGAGAACTAGAAAGATGTTAATTAAGGGATTGAACCATATAAATAGCTTGTAGAGAAGAGCATAATGAGGACAGAATACTTTTAGTCTTATCATTAGTTGTCTCTACTGGATTAAGTTTTCAAAACCTTTTAGCCCACAACTAGCTCAGTTTTTAAACTGTTGTTTATGTTTGATATTTGTTAGAGCCAAATACTGCATTAAGAAACTTGATGACAAGTGAGATGGAAATCTCTTGCTTTGGAGGCTCTTTTTGTTTGAGTTTGAGAGAGAAAAACAATTCAGTGCAGTTTAATGATATTTTGGTACATAGAAAGTGAAAATATTTTCCTTGCCTTGAAGAACAATAGAGTTGGCCTAGTTCAAAATATCATTTCCAAGTACTGAAATTCACTTTCATTTGTTAAAGCTCTAAATGCACCTTTGATTATTTTCTTATTACCTATTGACATTGTAAAAATAAATATATTATGCATTTTTATTTTCATGAATAATTAAGCACATCCTCACATTTTATCATACAAATATTTCTACGTCATTTCTGAATAATAAATTATGAACTATGATCCTCACTGTGCATAGCAAATGTTAAATGTTGCGCTGTTTGCAGACATTAAGCTGTCACTGTTATCTGAGATGTTGCAAAATCATGACCCCTTTAGAAGAAAGACAGCACTAAAGCATTCCTTCCATAGCAACTGTATTCATAGCAGCAATGTACCAGTCAGTCAAACTAAATAAACCATCAGAAATTCCACACTGCCAATAGGTCATTGAGGTTTTCATTGTCAGATTTTGTCTAAAGTCAAAGTACAGATAAGTAAGGTATAATTTTTTCACTAGTGCGAGTCTCCTGATCAAAACTACAGTTGAGTTTCTGTAAAGAGGGACTTTAGTGTGAGTAGTGGTGCCAAATTTTACTTTAAAATACTGCTATGGAAATCAGATTATCTTCTTTTTTTTTTTTTTTTTTTTTCAACAGAAGATGACAAGAGGCAGATAATTTTTTTTCTTCTTATTTCTTCCTTGCCTCAACTACATACTGTCAGTCAGGAAGTCCACAGCTCTGTATTGAGGTGTGTGATTCCCAGTTTGTCTTCTGTGCTGGGATCAAACTGTAGTGCGTAGCACGTCAACACAGAAGCACGGCTGATGACATTATGTATGACAGAGAAGGCCTGTTACCCATGCAAGCATTCTCTGAAGTGGGACACTCAGAAGGCAAAAACTTGTTGGTTTCTAAAATGTAATTTTAATGTGCTTTGACAAATATTACTAGAAATTTTTATTTTAAGCTCATAGAAAGATCTGAAAGGAAAAAAATATTCAAAACAGCTCATGAGAAAAACTTTATTTGTTTTTATTTCTTTGAGGCTTCTTTTGGAAGAAACATGAAACTTCTGAGTGTCAGTAAAGTAAAATATAAAGGCTTCAAATTAGAAATTCAGTTTTATCTTTCCATTTTCATATTTTTAAGGGAGGAAAGAAAACCTCATGAATTTTAATTTTCAAACTATTAGGCTGTTGCTACATAGCAAGGAAGAGAAAGACCTAGTCTGGTGCCGTCTTATATCACTGAAGTCTAAATGAGCTTTTTAATCTTGTTAATACAGCATATAATTCAAGTAACTGACTTGTGAAAGATATCACTAGTTTTAAGGTGCCACTGAGGACACAGGCACATAACAGAGCTGCTGTGAGGTAAGCCAGGTGCACATTCACTTTGTCCTAGTGTACATAACATTACCTGTCTGTGTGCTCTCATTTCATTCTGCATGGTACTTCGCTTCTAACGAGGGGCAAGATTTTCTGCTTCCTTGTATACAAACATCTTAACATCAGAGATATGTGTTTCCCTCACCAGTGTCTTCTCCAAATTGAAATAACTTACATGACCTTGTATCTAGCTAGCTACTCACATCTAAAGCAGTACCTAGTGATGTACGTGTAACCAATGAGATTAGCATGATATATTTTAAAAAATAAGTTCTACAACAACTTTTGCCAGCTGATTAAGAAATTACCTTATTTTGCAGAAGGAAGAAAATGCTGGAACTAAAAGGAATAAGAGGAATTTATACCACCATCTGCTTTGGTAGGTCCACAAAAACTATGTTTTTAGTAAGCAGGTGCCTCTAAATATTAATATGTCTTTCTGTTAATTTATTATCTTTCCTTTTTCATTTAAGATTTACTAGCTACTCTCCTCAGATAGGTAACAACAGGCTGAAACACTCTAAATAAAAGCTGGAAGTCACAGAGTTAAGAATTACTGCAACAAAAGATGAGGGAAAAGTGATCCAAATATTGTCACACCAGCCTTCCATTACAGAAGTTTGAAATACATGCAAATTGGACAATAAAACTCAAATGACACAGACCCAACAGAGACATGGTCCATAATAGGAGAGTATAGGAATTTCATCTCCACCTAGACCTGAATGCAAAAAAACTCCCTGGTATTATATACTGGTGACTCAGTGTTATAGATGAGGCATTTGCTGTGAAGACAAAATAGTCATGATTGTGGTTTGGTCTGTGACTCCTTGTTACTTGGATGACTCCTTGTTACTGCTGATGATTTTGCTTGTTTGGTTGTTGTTATTTTGCACATTACTCTAGAGAAGTAGAGACTTTGCAAGAAGAATTAAACTGTCCTGCTTAATATTTTACTTCTATAGTGGTGCTATTGTAATTCCATAGAGCTCTATTGTCTTCTTATGCAGAAGCACATTGTAATTGTAGTTTTCATTGTATCAGAGGAAAACTTACATTAAAAAATAATAATTCTGTTTCCTGCTAACATTAAGGAAAGTTGTGGAACTTCTCGTTAGATCCTATATAAAATGTAAAGGTTTACCCTGCAACATAAAGAGAGGGATATCACCATCTCTCTCCTGCTTTCACTCAAAGGAAAGAAAAACTTCTCTTTTTTGTATTTTAGGATAGTCCTATTCTAAGAACTAGTCCATGGAGTAAGAGTTTAAAGTCATTCCTTTGACTGCAATGCAAAGGGAAACTGTAACACAAAAACAAGCACAAGCAAAGAAATAATCTGGCAGGGAGCACTCTGGAGTTCATTTTCCAACAAGGAACAAGTTACATTGCCTCCCTCACAAAATCTTGTTAAAAAACTAACTAGCACCCAGAAAAATAAGCAATAACTCAGACAAAAAAGTCCAAACAACAGTACTTGATGCTTTAGCCTAGTTTTTGAAAAAGCAAAACTCCTACTGAAGGGAACCTCAGAAATAAGTACAGGAGAGCAGCGTTGTAGCCTGGTGTCCTGCATAACCATCCTTCTCTTCAAATCTTCTTGCAAGTTTGGAGTGAACAACAGAAGACAGTGTCTCCTCAAAGAGCTGTTTTCCATGAACTGATGACAAGATTTCAAGTAATTTATTATACAGGCTTGACTGTGGACATAAAGTACACCTTTACAACAGCAAACATTGAGCCTTGAGGAGGACTCTAGTGTTGCCCTAAGATTAGAAAAAGTACCACTCTCCTGGAAGGGGCTCTGAAGCCGAAAAGTAAGAAACAGCATCACTTCAACAGTCCACATATCCCTCTTACAAAAACTGAAACAAACCAATAATATATGCCTACTTCTCACTTTCCTTCCTTTTCTGTCTATGCAGAGTAATTTGCTGTTATTCCTATTGCTGTCAGTTTGGATCTATTCACAGACATCCTCTCTCCATTTATCTGAAAACTCCAAACATATCTTTTAAAAAAGTTAAATCCATTGGCAGTGCAATGAGCCAAGTTTTTGCATGTGCCAGTGATCCCAGAAACAAAGTGAATTATCATAATTCCATTAGGTCACCAACATCTGCACAATTCACATGAAATACAGGCCAATAGCACATATTGTACACCAAAATGAGACCTTTAATTTTTTGCAATGAAGAGGTACAAACTGAGGTTTTTTAAAATTAGCACTATACAGGATTATGGCCACCTGAGGATCTCAGTTCCCTGACATAATTCCCCCAAATATATATAACGTTCTTCGGAGAGTCGAAAACAAATTCCTGTAAAGGGGTAAGAAACCCCTCCAGAGCAAACAGTGAAGCCTCTTCATTTCAGAGACCATTTCTATTCCCAAAGGCAATAGGGATTTGATGGACCTGGCAGACTTAATTCCCAAGCCAAATTCCTCCGACAGACAAAACCCTGCTGGCTAAGCCATTCTTTCATACTCAACGAGCTCTAGCACAGCCTCTGATCCAAAGCTGGCAGTTTGACACAGGAAGAGAAGTGATTTCTCAGGTGAATATGTTGAAACCGTGTCTCCTCTCTAAACCTCCAGACTTTTTCTCACACACTGAGCAAGAGAAGTAACATTGGTCCCTGTGGTATCTTCTCTGTGCAGGGGAGCAATGACTTATCATTATCTTCTGAGTTTTCACAGAAGAGGAATGGAGCCACTCAAGAGGTATCCCCTGTTGCTGGTAACTACACATATCTCAACCAAATATCAGAATTGGATGTCTCAAAGAATACTGCTTAAGCAAAAATAATTTGCATTGTAACTTCCTTCTGCTCCATAGCCTTGTCTGCTGCACACCCTGGATAATAACATTACTTGTCAGTCTAACTGAAATATAAAGCCTTAAGTTGTTGCAGTGCCTTGCCATAGTCATTTGGGGTTTTTTAGTGAATTTGCTGGGGTGGGGGAGGGGGGAGAAATGGTTTATTAGCTCACAACAATCAAGGAAATCAACACATAAAGCTATTTTTGCTTCTCAGTTTATTGTTTATCTGTACTGATAGAGGTTATATTCAGCAACAGCAACGTACCTCACCACCTTTTACTAAGGATGTAATTGTACCTTCCTGATTTTAAGCTAAAAACTGATCCTATGGAAATTTGTCATTACATACCAACTGAAATTCAGGCAAAACTGCATTTGCCCCATGAGATACTATTTGTTTCTACAAGAATGAACAGCTTGGAGGTGACATCTGTGCTATTTGATTTGAAACTTCCTCACTGCAATCACAAACCAGTTCAGCTTTCAAATGATTGGAGGCAAGTAGGATACATGAAGTTGTCAGTTTTCAATGACTGCATTGCCATTGGGATTTTTCAGACATTAGCATGGAGTCATGGTCTACCTTTGTCCTGGGTTCAGCAGTAGCAGTCATTTTTCTCTTTCTTAGTAGCTGGTGCAGTGCTGTGTTTTTGACTTTCAGC
>WYDI02034305.1:0-14356 GCA_009867235.2 Psittacus erithacus
GACCCAAGCTGGCCAAAGAGGTATTCCATACCATAGCACGTCATGTCCAGGATGTGAACCGGGAGATACCCGGAAGGACTAGCTCGCTCTCTCCGCTCGATCGGCAAGAGGTGATTGTATTCTCTTCCCTTGTTATTTCCCTTATCATTGTTGTTGTTGTTGGTGGCAGCAGCAGCGGTTTGTGTTGTGCCTTGGTTGCTGGACTGTTCTTATCTCAACCAGTGGGAGTTGCATTCTGTCGATTCTCCTCCCCATCCCTCCGGGAGTGGGGGGGGGGAGGGACAGGTTGTGAGGGGGGGAAAGCGAGCAGGCTACATGCTTTTCTAATTTACGACTGAGCTTAAACCACGACAATAGCAAAAGAAATTCCAAAATTAGACAACATACGGATGAAAAGCAGGAGGTTCAGAATAGTAGACTATATTTGTAGGAATGTTTCCAATGAGAGCTGGTTAGAAACCATGCCAGAGGACATCTCTGAGAGACTTCAGGGACAATAGTAAGTGAAATTTCTCAAAGCTGGGTATTTATTTCCTCTGGAGGAACTGGGCCTGGCTCCATCCTTAGGGGTTCTCAACTCCAGGACTCATCCTGAGGATCCCAGATGTCCCAAAAGCCAAGCAAAGTCAGACACAAACTAGTAGATGAGTTTGAAAGATCTGCCTTGAGATAGATTTGGACAGCTCCAGAACCCACAGGAACCAGCATCTGTTGAGAAGAGTGGGAGACAAACTTAGATAAAGAAATGACATGTTTAAATGTCTCCTACATCTTATATTGTCATATTCCTGATAAAAATAATTTTTTTGATCTTTTTGGGTTTTTTTCCCTTCAGTTATACATCACCAAATTAGTTGAAAAATTTATTTCGGAAATCCACAGCAATACTTCAGGGAACATGACTCTGACTAATGCTATTAATTGTTCTCAATTCTCACCTTAAGCCTCTGAAGCGTGTTACGGTGCTGTTCTCAAATCTCCTGTTCTCTTACACTGAGATTTCTATCTTTCCTACTCTTTTTAACCCTCACATAATATTTCCAAAAAGCATCATTCCAAATCTCACGTATTTTTGTGAACCAGGAAATAAAATATTCCATTGTTTTGCAAGTATAATAGCTAACATGTTGTTGAGTAAAATGGAAACATCAAATACAAAGACCTCAGCTCTTTTTGCTAATTAGGGGAATTTCAATTTTTACCTCAAGAAACAGAGCTGCTAATCTGCCTTTCCTCTGCCAAGGCACAGAAATGTTTCAACAAAATATTGCAAAGATGCGTGAATGGTAGAAATAATAAATATTAATAGTTGCTACAAGAATATTGTGAGATGTTCAAAGCTAAGGGGGCTTTGAGAGTGTTATCTCTGTGTGATGTTTTGTTTCACAATCAGTTTCATGTTTTATGATTTGTATTTCCTTCTGTTTCCAGCAGGTCTGCTCTCTCATGCAAAATCTGGAGTTATCAGGCAAAGCAGATTCAGTATCAGCTTATTTCAAAATTGTTACATACCAGCTCTTTGCTTTCTAAGCTTATATCAAGGGTTTAAAGATTAAACCAAGTACCTTGAAATTCACCAAAAGAGTTTTCTGACACAAAACCTCTTCCTTGTGCATGTCCACTAACAGCATTTTTAATTACATTTTAACACCACTAGCAAACATAAAATAGTCTTTCAGAGAGTGAAGAGAGGTTACTTTGACTCTGGCACCATCTACTGAAAAGTGAATAAAAGTACCGACTACAAGACCAAGAAAAGAGATGTTACCAACAAAATATGCCCTAATTTCTTCTTGCAGTGTGAATATTTCTATTTTATTATCACCAAGAAGGCTTTAATTTACATCCTTGAAAAATGTTTTCTTAGTTTCTCATTACTGTTGACATTCATCAGACTGCAATGATATAATGTAATGGGATCTTTCCAGTCTGTAAGATAACCAGTACAAATAAACAAAAAGTTGCTTGCACTGACTTTGCAAGCAATTCTTCACCACACAAACACTGAGGAGGAACAAGCCATTTCAGTATAACTGCCAGGAGTTTTCTTGGCTGTGCAAAATGCATTAAAATATGAATGCAAAAAAAAAAAACTCCTCACATGAAGACTTAGTTTAGAAAACAGCTTTCTTATTCTTGCTTTTCTAAGTAGTCATTCTCCTTTTCCAGGCAGAACACATTTCCCATGCAATTAACAAGCAAACCATAAATGCTAAATTGACATTTAAGTTGAAAATACGTTGAAATAAAAACTTAACAAATGGCAGCTTTTCATGTGTTTTTATGGCCACTGGAGAGGACCAAAGTTGAGTTGCATAAATGTTTGCCACTAGTGAAAACAAGAGTATTCAAACACAGAACAATATTTGTACTAAAAATATTTTTTAAAAAATATTGAAAATGGCTCCTAAAAATTTTCCAAGTACAAGAGTTAAGGGGAAAATAGGAAATACTTTCCCTTTCTTTGTATATTTATACAGAGCTTGCTTAAAAGGGGAACAGAATTTTAACTACTATCAGAATGCATAAGGACAACCTAAGGGTTACAACAAGTTCAGAAAATCAAGACAGAGGTTAGGAAGCAAAAAATGCTGCAGAACAGTAAGAATTGATCACCTGTACCTCTGAGCAATGAAATGAAGACAAGGAATATTGTCTTAAGCCTGCTGGACATTCAGAAGAACAGAGCCTTCATGCTTGCACAGTCTGCTGATTAATGCTTGGCTTTAGTGTAACACAAGATTTATTGCATTTTGCCTGAAGTGGGTAATTGAATAATCCCTCTAAAAAGCAATAATTTTTCCATGAAGTTCATGAAGTTAATACACTCCAAATCTCCAAGCAGCAAAAAAGAAACAGCTACTTGTGGAAATTACTGGCCATTATGCACAAATGTCATTTCATAGAAGTTTGTTATTAAAGTGCTTTACAGGAAAGAATAAATAAATTATTTTTAACTAGTACCTATGTATACACACCATGACTGGTTGAATTCCCAATTGGTTATTGATCTCACATCTTTTTTATCATAGTAACTCCACTGAGTCACTGAATACTATTCTCCCTTTCTATGGACTAAAATCTAATTGAAACTCAAATATAGCCCAAGCCGTACTGGCCAAGTTTTCAGTTTTTCAGAAATGGGACATTTACTGCTTCAGCTCTTGACATCAGTGGGAATATGGGGAACCATCACAGTGGGGAAAGAAAATTCATACTGATTGGTGAGGTGTTTAGGGGTTATAGAACATATCCTATAAAATGCATGCAAGACTTAAGACAATCAGCCAGAGAGCTAGCACTGTACCATCTAGTAATCACTATGAACAGATGGAGGATATAATCTCTATCTATGCTTCAGAGTGGAAATCACCAGAATTAAGATCCTGACAGACCACAGAAGAATGCAAGATGCCCTCTTCCACTGAGCTGTGCTCTTCTAGTCTGTCATACCAAAACCACATTAAAGGGTCATAAAATAATGGCCATATTCCCTATGGCTGGATTTATAGGTATTCAAAGGTATAGATTAGACTAACAGACCAAAGTTGTTTCACTTAATTAGTTTATGCAAAAAGAAACTGGAAAAAAAATAAATTAAAAGCAGCATTTGGAAAAAAATGTAGCAATCATAAATTCTGCCCCAGATGATGATGTTAATACAGAAATCTGAACTTATAGTAGCTTCAAAACAACACAAAGCAAGATGCAATATCCTCAAATCCAGCAATACCAAATCTGTCAAAATCCTCAAGCTTATTTACTTACAAAGTGCCACCCACAACTGTCATCACACTTCCAAACATTCCTCTCTGGAGAAAGTACTGGACAGATTTTGGCTTTTGAGAAGAATAAAATATCAAGCACTTAGACTATCACTAAGAAAGCTGTAGAGAGGAAAGGCAAAACTCATACTACTACAGTGGCTAGTGGGCTCTTAAGACACTGAAATACGGTCCCAACTAGCAGAATCATTTCACTGCATCCCAGAGTCTTCAGCAAGAGAAAACTCTGGAGAGTTTTCAAGACATCTTGCATGATGCAATAGCATCTTGATAATCAGGCTGAGATCAAATTAAAGCAAAAATTGTCAACACATACATGATACCTGCCACAGTGTTGCAAAGCGAGTCAAACACTAGTATTTTAATGACTGTACCAAGTACTAAAACTCCTACAAGTAGAATCAATCACAATGACATTTTACTTGACAAAATGAATTATTTTATGTCAACATGCAGTGATCTGTGGTGATCAAGGTGCATTTTTTGTGCACCCAAAATGACTCACTTGTGCACATGTTGTATCTTATTTGAGGCCTTATCATTAAGGATACTGATACCCAATTTATTCTAATGCTGCTGACCTCTTAGCCACACAGAACCAAAACAATTCTGGGGAATTCTGGAAGTTCACTGTGAAACTTCCAAAAGACTTCAACTAAAACTGTTAAAAATCAAGCTCTTTTTTCCAGAAGTGTCCTTGATGACACAGCTGGACTAGAACAAACCATTTCTAACCTATCAGAATGTCAGTTCACTGCCCCATGGAGAATGTGTCCCAACATGGAGAGGTCAGTCACACCTGAGGACACATGCCAAAACATTCTTGAGTCTTGTAACAAAGGTAGATAAATATTTCAAGCTTCAGTTTCAACAGAAATTTTGAAAGCAAAATTATCTGCAAGTTCTCTATAGGCCCTAGGTAATACTACTGTTCAGAGACGCAAAATAAGAAGCTCTAACCCAATCATGCCCATAACCATTCCAAATTTGGTTCCAAGCATCATATCGAACTGTTTTGCGGGAAGCTTCCAAATTTATAAACATCAGTATAGTACAAATTCAGTCCTGGTGTTAGTGGATGCAAATTGCCAAAAGCCCGTGCAGTTGCATAAGCTCTGACAGGTAAGCATTTCTCAGATGGTTGGAAGCTATTCATGACTGTACTGTATATGCTTAGCTAAACCTAGTAGTGGTAAAAAAACAAAGTTACAGTTGTGTCTTTTATGAAGCATTCAATATTTTTGGATTAGCAGATACAAAACCATAACAAAACCAAATTCCAGAACCTTAAAGTGTAATTTGGAACAACTGAATAAAAAATAAAGTCAGAAAAGTAATAAACATTTAAAAAAGAAAAAAAAAAAAAAAAACCAAAAAAACCAAACAAACAAACCCAAACTCAAGGAAAAAGTCAGGGAATATACAAGTTAATATATTTCAGCTTTCTAAACTGCTCTCTTGACTGCGCCCTCATACACTTCAGATGTCTCCATACAGCCATACAAATAGCTGGACATCACTGAACCATGGCCAGAAAGTGAAAGGTTTTAACCTGTACTGGAGACAGTCAAATGAAATCAAAAGAGGAGGAACAAGGCTCTTCCACTAACCCTACTGACTTAAAACAAAAAGCAGTGGCTCCAGCTTCTTCCCCAGTGAGTCTGTATAACTGCCCTGGGTTCAGCTGGGATAGAGTTAATTTTCTTCCTACTAGCTGGTGCACTGCTGTGGTTTTGATTTAGTATGAGAATAATGTTGATAATACACTGATGCTTTCAGCTGTTTCTAAACTTAAGTCAAGGACTTTCCAGCTTCTCATGCCCTGCCAGTGAGGACGTTGGAGGGGCACAAGAAGCTGGAAAGGAACACAGCCAGAACAGCTGATCCCATATGCCCAAAGGGATATTGCATACCATATGGCATCATGCTCAGCACACAAAGCTGGGTGGAAAGCCGGCCACAGGCCACCGCTCGGGAACCAGCTGGGCATCAGTTGGTGATTGGTGAGCAATTGCATTGTGCATCATTTGCTTTGTATGCTCTAATTCTATTATTATTGTAATTGTCTTCCTTCTCTGATCCATTAAACTGTCTTTATCTCAACCCATGAGTTATCTCTATTTTACTCTTCCAATTCTCACCTCTATCCCGCTAGGTGGGAGCAGTGAATGAGTGGCTGTGTGATGTTTAGTTCCCAGCTGGGGTTAAACCACAGCAGTAACACATGGAAAGACACTACCTCTGATACTTGGTCATTGTGCCTGTCACAGTTTTCACAGCTTCTTTGTGTCACACTGTCTGAAATCACTTTCTGGAGCTCCACAGACTCAGCTCCTCGGTGAATATAAGCTAGTAAGTCCTGGAGTAAAGTCAATGGCTCCATACCTAGCCACAACAGATCGGAACTTGGACTCAATCTTTGTTGTTCACCTGGCTATGACAACAAAATGGCCTTTTTGCTGCGATGTGCAACTTACATTTCCAGTACTACTCTCAGTGGATTGCAGAGTCAAGAAAATTGTGATTCCTTTTTTATTAATGAAATGATTCTCAGGCTGGATTGCTGTGATATACATTTCAGTGATACACATTTCAGACATCCTTCTCTGAATTAATGCACATGGGACTACTAATGTAGTACTTTTAACATGAGAGATCTTTTTAGATTGTACATTTCATGTTACACAGCTTCACTAGAAACACCAATAGAAACATTACTCTATTCATATTTTTAACTTTCACTTCGAACCATCTGGTTATCTGAGCCAGGTATGAACTAAATTACAGGCCTCCAATAAATTTTCAGGACACTGTCTGCTACTTTAGACTAGATAAAAACCGGATTTTTAAAATATGATATAGACATTTAAAATTTGAAAGCAATGTTATCACAACATACACAGTAAAATAATGGAAGAAGCAGCACACGTTTTGGCACTTATATGTACCTAGAAAGAATTATACTTCAATCCTACCATCAGTTTAAGCATGATACTACTCTGGGAATTCTGAGCTAGGAAAAAGGTGTAATGGGACATATTGGTCCAATACCTCCCCTCGTGAGTAAAGGTGTTTGGGCTTGTTCCTGTTAAGAGTAGATTAATGGCATGAGAATACCTATGAGGAACATGGCAGTTATTGGCTGAAGAAAAGTTACTCAATCTTGAATGCAAGCAAGCAGCGTGGGCTGCCACCAACACAGTCCTTAGTGTAAGACACTGATTTCATTTGTAATTTTATTGGTTTAAGAATTTAGAGGGTTTACCCATGTTGGTCTGAAACATGAACACTGATCTGTGTTTTCATAAAAAGTTTATTATATTTTCTAACTCAGTGGAAGAATTGTTTGGATAAAATATTATGCCACACACTTCAGCACTGGCAGCAAGCTAGGCCTGACAAATGACCAGTATTTGTGATGCTAAATTTGCATTCTTCATTAAGCAACCAAAATGCATTCTTTGGTATCAAATTTAGGAGTCTGTAGTAACACAGTACCCTATGTAGTATGTTCCATTCCAGATAGCATGGCCAATACTAACAGCAAAAAATGGAGAGGAAGTCCATGCCCTGTAAGCAAATTACCTACTGGGGCACATACAATAAAAAAGGATGAAAGTTTGGAATGGCTCAAATATATGGAGGGGAGAGGAGGAAAATTGAAAACTGGGAGTAGAGTGAGATAGCAAATCCTGCCAAAATATTTATGTGTCTCTGACCTAGGCAGGTGAGATCTTCAGATGAGAATCTGTTTGTAACCAGGGGCAGCTAATAAAAAGGAAAATTTATGGCTTTCTCATTGTAAACACTGTCCCAGATGTACAACCACAAAGTACACAGATTCACCACCTAACCAAATGCAAGGAAGAACGGTCAATAAAACAATATCAAGGTATCCTTTTACCAGTAAAGGTGGAATATTTGACCGAAAAGCAAATTCAGTATATATCTTCAGCAACTCCTTAAAACTCTTGCCATAAAATTATTGAGGATGTTAATGACAGAATTGCAATATGAAGACCAAAGATCATATTTTTTGCTCTTCTTTATTAGGGGAGAAAAAGAGCAAGTCCTGAAACCTGTACAGGACTGATACCCAGATAGGTTATGAGAAGTTCATATAACAAGATAAACCCCCTAAAGCATGAAACATAGTATCATACTGTCCTTCTATTTGATCAGATGTAATTTCACATTAATTTATACTCCAGTGACAACCTATTTTCTAAATTTCCACAAAAAGCATAACATTGGAAGTTCTGTACCTGTGATCCCAGTCCTGTACACCATGAACTATTCTATCACAAACCTTCATCCACCAGCTGGTTTCGAGGCAGGTATTGCTGTGTTATGTATCAATCTGATCATATCACCGTGCCACCCTTCATATTCTACAGCTAAGAGCATCCAGAGCTATAATTGCTGAAATGCAAGTTTTCCCTTGTTGTTTGCTAAGTCCAAACAGCTTCAGTCTTAGCCCAAAATGCCTGTTGCCAAGTTGCAAATAAGCTTTCTGCTATTTATCAGAAATTTTAGACCTAGATGCATGATTATGCTAATCCTCATGGTAAAACAGCCATAAACTTGTAATCAGTACAAGTGAATGTCCCTGAAAACAATGGAAGATTAGAATATATTTGTGAATGTTTATGTGGACCAGATATTAAATCTATTTAATATTCGATAGTTTTCTGTTTGTCTTTTTCAGTGCTGAAGCTTAGGACCTCTTCATTATATTTTACATACAACTCAGCTTTCCCTGCTATTACTTATATACTTATATATATTAGAATTCTTATATACTTACATATACTTATATACTTATATATATTAGAATTCTTGCTATTGAAATTTCGCTATTTAATATTCAGAGGTCATTGATCATATGCAGATTGAGTAAATCTTGCCTCTAGTAAGTTTGTGAGGACAGCATATGACTGGTTCTCCTAAATTGTCTCAGTGTCTTTAGCTGACAGCATATTAAGAATGAAGGATGACTTGTTATTCCACGTGAGAAACCTTAAGAGTACATCTGTAGGAAAAACATGCACATACATGTTGCAATTTTGGGTTCTGCTTTGCAAAGGAGACAAGTAAAAATATTTGTCATTTACTGAAAAGCTAGAAATAAGCAGACTGAAAAGAATTAGAAGAGCTGTCTAAAATTTCTCAAAGCCAAGTTAGAAGATCAAGGGATTTAGAAGGACGAGGGAGGTATGCGTGGGGGACCGCATTATTTATTTCACTTGGGTTTCTTGGTTTAACTTTCTCATTAGCATAGCACAGGTACCTAGTCTAATCAGCAATTTGCATCTTAGCTGCTTTTTCCATCCATACCTGATGATGTGATATGACAGGGCACAGTTTTGAGCACTAGCCTAGCGTTTCTCATTAGCATGGGCTCAATTTCAAAATTCAGCTTTCAAGGTCTACAGATACATGGACACATGATGTGTTAACATAGTTTTTAGATTTCAAGAATGGATTATGCACTGTTTTTGTAGCCATACACAGCTGATGAGTATTGCTTCTCTAAAAAGATTGCACTGGAGCAAAGGAAACTTGGAAAATGTAAAATCCTCCATGGACTCTTCATTAGGGACTGTAGTGGTAGGACAAGGGGTAACGGGTTCAAACTTAAACAGGGGAAGTTTAGATTAGATATAAAGAAGCTCTTTACTGTGAAGGTGGTGAGGCACCAGAATGGGTTGCCCAAGGAAGTTGTGAATGCTCCATCCCTGACGGTGTTCAAGGCCTTGGGTGACATGGTTTAGTGGGAGCTGTCCCTGCCCATGGGAGGGGGGTTGGAACTAGATGATCTTAAGGTCTTTTCTAACCCTAACTATTCTACGATTCTGTGATTCTTTCAGACTATCTTTGCATCTAATGCCAGGTGCAGTTTTAATGTCACCTTCTAGCTACGTTATTTTTTCTTTTAATCACCTATGCCCCAGCAGAGAAAGGGTTGTTACAGTTTCCCACTTACATGTTGATGATTTTGATTTTATTCATTGTTATTGTATATTTTTCCACAAAAAGAAAAAAATCACATCATTGTTTGACATAATTATGTTCTGCAGTATTCTGTGGCAGTCATGTTTGGCCTCATCTTTTTCATTGTTTCTGACATTACACTTCAGGATTATTTTACCAACATCTCAGATCCTAACTTTCAGTCCTATGTGATTGTTCACATGCATGAGGTATCCTTCATCAGTTGTATCTCACAGTGCTTCTTGTTACCCATAAAAAGGAATGGCAAAATTTAGGATGGGAAGCCTGATTAACTGTTTCATCCCTGCTGCTTTCTTACTATCTGCTGCTGCTCAACACAGGAGAAAATTCTATCTAGTCAGAACAAAGGACCAGCTAGCTAAGTAGCAGATGCTTAGGAAAACAAGCTATCTAGAGATTTACCCTTCCCTTGGGAGGCTCTCTCGGGTGCTGGGGCTGAGTCATTCAAAGACCACCTTGTGGCATCTACTCAGGTGCCTCTTTTCTCTTATTGGAACAAGTAGATTCAAGGTGCAGTTCATTTTTTTGTGACGCTATGCTGAGATTTGTGAAATCTATCAATCTTCAAGCTACTTCCTCTTCATTAAGAGTAATAGCCTGACATGCAACCATGGAAACAGACTGTTTCCACATGTGAGATTGAAGTGTTTGGGAATTTGTGGTAAGACACTTTTTCTGTTTCTTCTCATACCTAGTACAGGTATGATACTTAAAGAGGTTTCAGCTCAAGCATCAGCATTCTGCAGCAATATAAACAGTAGTGACACTGCACACTGCATATCTTAATCAGTGAAAATAACCACTCACATAGAACTTGGCCCCCTACTTCTCTGCACTCAGCATCTGTCTTCTTTCACTGCTATTCTCCACCTTGCCAACACTTCCTTTACCCTATTTCTTCTTTTTCCCCTCTTTTCACTGGTACTGGAGGTAGATACGGTGCCAAAATCTCAATTTCACAGGTAAAAAAGGCTTAGGATTTTTGTGGCAGATCTTTTCTTCTGGAATAAAGTAATTTTATTATCATTACCCCTTTACAAAAAAGAGAATGGGACAAAGGAGATTTAAAGACCACTAAAGCCCACAAAGAGCCTGCCTGTGTTCAGGTTTAATAAAGTAGGAACTCAGTACTCCACCAGACTGGATTTACTCATAAAATGCTTTTCTCATTCAGATACAGCTTCAGCCTCCCCTTTGAGCACCACTGCTGTGCTTGTCTTCAATAGCCCATGTTTCTGGATCAAAACTTACTTTTCTTCCTTGAAGAATATTGCTCTCTATTATGTCATTTCTAACAACAGAACTGTTAGGCTAATGTAAATTTAGTCCAAATTTCATTTCCTTTCACATTCCATTTCTGCTGAAATTAAGTAGATGAGAAAAATACAGAAA
This sequence comes from Psittacus erithacus, assembly GCA_009867235.2. NCBI lineage: Eukaryota > Metazoa > Chordata > Aves > Psittaciformes > Psittacidae > Psittacus > Psittacus erithacus. The sequence continues at coordinate 11,193 of WYDI02034305.1, forward strand.
CTTCAATGGGAATAATCTTGTGCAGATGGAGGAAACACAGATGCAATCAAAGAAGTCCAAAGGACAGATGCGTTGTTTGTTAATATTTCATAAAACCCTTGTGATTGGGAACACCTTGATCTCAAAAAGGCGAGCCAACTGTGCTCTAGCATTCATAGCACTTCATTTGGGAGAATAAGAGGATTCCTTGGCCAGAAGTAAGAAAGAACAATGTAAATAAGATTATTCTACATAAAAAATCAGAGTGTATGGCCTAGAGAATGGGGAAATTTCAGTTCTATAAATCAGTTAGGAAGATCTGTCAAAGTTCATTCTCCAACTGGCTTACAAATTTAATAAGAAGACTAGGGCAGACATTTTGTTAAGAGGCTCAAGGAAAAACAGAGGTAGATTTAAGCCAGTGAATTAAAACACTTGAAAGGCACGTGAAAGCCATTAGTAAAAAACCTGAAAGCAATACACTATGACTCCCCAAGGGTATCCACCAACTGTACAGAGTATAAGGGTGGAGGAAAAGCAGAGTATCCAATGAGAGATAACATAAATAAAAGCATAAAGTCATGTGGAATACAGAAAGAGTCCAGCATGTACTGAATTTCTGCATGGATGAAAATAAATTTCTCCATTCTATGTAATTTATGTGCTACCCTAGGATTTGTAACTCCTGTTGCCTTTAATCAACATCATAATATAAAAAAAAATATTAATAATAATTATTTGTATTACTTAGGACATGGTCTAAAATGAGGGACTTCAGTTGCTAACCAAACAAATACAAAGTATACAGTTGCTACCCCCAAATATGGACAAATAGATAATACTACAAAAAAAAACCAAACCAAAAACTAAGATTAGTCAATAATATGATCAATCATTTCAGCACATTATCTGTATACTTACTTGCTTTCAATATTTCTGTAGACTTCCTGACAAAATAGAAATATCAGAGGCTGAAGAAGAGTTCTGAAGTGCCTTTGCTAACTTATGGGGAGATGCTTCTAAACATGAAGGACAACTTAGAAAAACACACAAGAGGAAGAAATCAGAGGCTGAAGAAGAGTTCTGAAGTGCCTTTGCTAACTTATGGGGAGATGCTTCTAAACATGAAGGACAACTTAGAAAAACACACAAGAGGAAGAAATCAGAGGCACAAAACCCCCACAGAAAAGGAAGAAGGAACTGGAGAGGAATAAATAGAGAGGTAGAAGAGAAATCGGGAGAAGACAGGCACAGCAGCCAGAGCAGACATGACCTCAAGCAGGCAAGTGCAGTTGAATGGGTCAAAGGGGATAAGCAGGGACACTGACCAGAGATGTGGCTAACTATGGACAGAGCTTCAGTCCTGATGAGTTATGAGGCAGCTGTATAACCACTAGCAAAGACTTGGCTCAAATAAGCACCATATTTAATTATTGGAACTCACTGGAACAAAATCAACTGTACAGGAAAATCATCTGTTTTTCTTGTTGTTCTTGGATATAAGGACTGAGTACTGAACAACTTTATGATTGAACAGTAGGACCCTGGTTTGCAAAAGAAACATGGGTTAAACAAAAATCTTTGAACACAGTTTAGTAAATTTTTTTCACTCCAACCAAGCACTGACGCCTGGAAATAAATGGGTGTTCACGCCACTGCTTGTGCCACAGGTAAATCCATGAGCGAGCCAGACATCGGTTTCTTCCTCCCTTTTCTGCAGACCAGAGTTAACTATTTACCACAGATTTGTTTTGTCATGTTTATTCTTCATATCATGGCCCAAAATATTTCCTTAGTCTCTTAATCAGGCTGCTTCTTTAGTAGTTGCTATCCCTCCTTCTAGAAATTACTGTACATATGTCATTTGTAAAAACAATAAAAGAGAACAGTTATCAGTAACAGGGGAAAAAAAAACCAAAAAAACAAAAAAACCCAAAAAAAACCCAGTGGGAAAGTATGGGAAAGTTTCCTTTCTAAAACATTTCATTCTCAGCCATACATCAAATCCATCATATATGAAGAGCTTAGAAAGACTTTACAACATTTTATAAATGGTAATACTAATGTTCTCTCATTGTGCATACTAAATATCCTGGGTGATTATATATTCACTACATTGTTTTGATTCTTCAGGATAAGCAAATCTCCCTGTCTAGTATGTTCCACTGCTCTGTACTTACATTCTTCCTGTCTCAGTTACGTAGATCTATGAGTTACTGAACAAAGAGTAGGGAGATAAAGACATTCAAATTCTATTGTTTTCTACTCACAGAAGGAACAAGCAACAAAATATTCTACTTCCACTTCAAACCCCTTCACCCACACTGCATCCAAGGGCAGTTTTGTCATTTACAGCAGGAGCGTTAGCACACCCAGGCATGCTCATGGAAAAAATAATCCTTTTTTTTTTTTTTTTTTAAATGTCTATTTTTCCATGCGCAGTTGAGCAAGGAGCAATGTTGCCAGCTGTCACAAAATGCATAAACAGTTCATAACCTGTAATAGTTCCTTAGACAGCTGCAAGATCATAAGGAATCAAACTTTTCTTCCTCAAAAGCTTTCATGAAACATGTTATTTAGTTCCAAAATAGACAGCTATTTCAGAAATCATACACCATAAGGAAAAAGTAAATTTCTTTATTAAATGAAATGGTTTTGTACAGTAGCCCAGGGAGTTAATTCTGGGCATCTTGTCCTAAAAGAAAACAACTTTTATAAGACACATAGGCCCAGTGTAAATGTAGTAAATCAATTTACTTTACCAATTTAATTTGTGAAATTAAACTAGGTCAGCTGACTTCATCAGATGAGTGTCTAGTTCTGAGCACCTTCACAACATGGCATTCTTACCAAGCAGAAGATTAACTCAAAGTAAGCAAAGTTGTTCCAGTTAGGCAAAGTCTACTTACCAGTCCATAGGGGCAGAAAGTTCAGACTTGGATAAAAGCTGAGCAACAGTAAACAAACATAAATTTTCATACCCTTCATGCTGCTGGTGCTCATTGCCACAGACCAGATTTCATTTCGCCGTACTACATTACTTCAGAAACCATACAATAATGACAGTTTGTAAGACTAAAGGGCAATTTATGTCATGGGTTCAGCAGCAGCAGTCATTTTTTCTCCTCCTTAGTGGCTGGTGCAGCACTGTGTTTCTAACTTTCAGCCTGAGAACAGTACTGATA
>WYDI02034307.1:0-35806 GCA_009867235.2 Psittacus erithacus
GCCTCAGCACCCTCCCAGGGAAGAGCTTCTGCCTAAGAGCTCATCTCAGTCTCCCCTCTGGCAGGTTAAAGCCATTAAATATGCATCCGAGCCCCATCAACTGCACAGGCACTCAGTCACCTTTGCAAGTGCTGCACAAGGCCCCTCCTTGCTATCAAGAGCTCTCTAGGAACAGACTTTATGACTCCTTCCTAAATCTCAGCTATAAAAACACACACGCAATGCTTGGCTACCTGCAGCTACCTCCTACCAGCCGTACAGTGATGCTCTCTGGAGCCTGTCCATAAGTAATGACAGATACAAGAGCAGTGTAGGATGATGTCAGATATGCTTAAGATGTGTGTGGATTACAGTACCATGTTTTAAGGGCTTGAGTGAATCTGTTGCTAACCTTGTACCGAGCTCCACTGGCCCTCTCAGCCCTTCCCTCGGCAGCAGATGCCATCCAGGCAAAAGCATCATATTTTTACCCTGTGTTCTTACCAGGTCTGACACCCTGATTAGAGGCCAGGATAACTGTAGTACTCAGAGAAGAATCAGGTGCATTCAGAACAGTCTCTTCTGGCTTCTGCAGTTTATCAGAGGATTTCATTTTCCTGAAGGTACCTAAAAGCCAGCCTGCCATCAGCACTCACCCTCTCCTGCTTGCTCCATGTGCTGTTCCATGCCAGCTTGCTCACTTGGAAGAGCACACCAGCAAAATGGCACTGTATTTCCTTTGCCCAGGCACTGAAGAAATACCAGGAATGGGATCTGCATTGGCATTTCAGCACTGTCAGCATGATGTGGGCATCCCAGGGCATCGATCAGGGTGAAGTCCACAGTCCTCTCTCCATCACCGATGCCAAGGGCCACAGTAGCACAGACCAAGGAGCCCTTTGGAGAAGTCCCCATAGCCCAGCAGCTGGGATAAGGCTGGATCGGGACTAGCCCCAGTGGGTTCCAGCTCCATGTTATCACATCCCGGGGCTGGACATGAAGCTCCAGCAAGATGCCCCTGAAGCAGTGGCAGGGCAGCGGATATGAGGACATCTCCCAGGCGATGCTGGTCCCCCGCTCATCAGCATCCCTGATCCTCTGTTCCCATAGCAATCCCAGCCCTGCCAGCTGCACCGAGGTGTTGGCTTTTCTCCTCCCTGTGGTGAGATCCATGGAACAAAGCAAACTCAGCGGTGTCCATGGGGTCACCGTGCAGTCACTGCTTCCAGGATGATTTATGGCTTCCCAAGGCCACGTAGAAGCCAACCCTGAGCCATTCTGGGCTGCTTCTTACTCTTATCTCATCTCATGGAAACCGCATAGGGTGTGAAACTGCAGCCCAGCTCATCTCACCTCCTCATCCAAGCATTTATCTCACCACGACCACCAAGCCACTACCAGCTGAAGATGGCAAGTCTCTGCAGGGGTGAAGCAGACACATGGAGGGAATAGGAAATCCTGTGTTAAGAGGACTGGTTAAAAGAACAGCCCATAAGTTCAGTTAAGATCCAGCACTGGTGCTGGCTCAGCAAGGGAAACACCAGCACCCTCATACCTGAGGAAGCTTTTCGGCTGCTGCGTCTGAGCGCTGGGAAGAGCAGCCCATTCTACAGACCTGGGGCTCGACATTCACATCCATCGTGGGGAATCTGAACTTTGAATGGGAATTTAGCCAAGCAGAGCTCCATTAGCTGTAACAGAGAACCAGCCATGGATCCCAGCTCCCATCAAGGGCTCTCCCAGCTGCCTGTGCCAGGCACCGGCTCTGCTGGGATGTGGGAGCCCCCGGTGCGGTCCCTGCTTGGAGCACGGTGCCTTCCCACACCCAGGGGCTCATGAGGAAACAACACCACAGAGATGAGGCTCAGAGCACGCATCTTCTCCTGCTCCCTTCCAGCGGGCAAGCAGAAAGCCAGAGGGATCTGGAAATGCCTTTCTCGAGTGTGCAAGCTTCAATTGCTCAGGCTCTGCGTTATTAATGCACTCCTCTGGCAAAACCTTCTTCACCTAGCGATGCGGGAACCGCAACTGAGTAGCAGCTCGATCTGATAACCCTCCTGGTGGTGAGGCTCCCGGGGCCGGCTGGAGCCATGTCCTGCTCATCCCCTGGCTGTCACCAATGCCAGCTGTGCTTGGGCACTGCTGTCCCCTCCCAGTTATCCCTCATGGGGTCTCGCTGCTGCTGCTGGGGTTTGTACTTCCTTGTACCCAAGAATGGATCACCTCCTCCTCAGAAACAGTGCAGTTGTGAGGTGTATGGGGCAGTGGATGGGCACGGTGGGAGCTGAGGGGCTGAAGACACGATGGGTCCCTGTGCTGGAATAAGCAGAGCTCTGCTGCAGGCTGCTCTGTTGCTCCTCTGGGTGCAATCCGCGGTGCAAAGCAACATCAACCCTGTGCACTGAAATCATCTCTGCTCATGGCACCAGCCCTGGCAAACCCATGAACCCAAGCACCCTGCCAAGACAAGGCCATGTTCCTCTCCATGCACTCCCTGCATCCAGTCTGTCCCCAGCGTGTCCTCAGAGGAACCTGGATGGCGCAAGGACGAGCTGTTATCCCGGGTTTGCAGCTCAGGAGGAGGAGCAGGACCCTGCTGAACCCAGAGCTCCCAGTGCTTCCCCCGGCAGCCCCAGGACACTGACAGAATGTGACAGGGCTCATCAGCATCAGCTCATGGGCACAGAGATTAACCGTGTCTGAACAACACCTCTGGAAAGCCCAGCAGAGCTGGTTGAGAAGGACACAGCATCCACAACCAAACCAGCTCAAATGCCTCGGATATCATTCCCTGTTCCACTCAATGGCATCCTCGAAACAAAATGCCACATTAATTAAAGAGTCCTACAGAAATGGGAGCGCTCTCCAGTACTGGGGGTTACTAAAGAAAGCCTTAGCCTGATTTCTGTCCCTCAAGCCCTGTTAGTTGTGGTTTTATTCCATTGGTGGGGGGACACGACTTTGCCAGGGCTGACAGTGGGAGGCATCCCCTCAGGGCAGAGGGAAATCACTGTCATTGGTATTTAAGGCACCGTAATCAGTTGGGATTAATTTTGCAGTAAGACTTACTTATGCCTAGAACAAAGCCCAGACATGAAGCTGGGGGACGCTGTACCCAACCAGCACCAAAGCACTGCTAAGGACAAGCAAGCTCCCACTCACGTGGAAGGAAAGCAGGACAGCAGTGACAAGGATGTGGACCAGAAGACAGAGAAGTCCATTTTGAATCAGAAGAACCTTCATACTGAAGGATAGCCCAGCAACAAGGCCAGGTTGGACAGGGCTTGGAGCAAGCTGCTCTAAGAGAAGGTGTCCCTGCCCGTGACGGGGGTTGGAACTGGATGAGCTTTAAGGTCCCTTCCAACACAAAACAGTGTGGGATTTAGGCAGGAGCTTGGTCCTAGAAAGTTGCCTTTGGAGGAAGGTCCAATGGCACCAGCACAAGGGCAGGCGCTGAGGCTGGGCTCCAACAGCCATCCCACAGGATCCCTGTATGGGTGGAGGAGGAGGGCCTGGCATGGCAGGGAACACTCTAGCATCCATCACACCCCCACTGCCTTGATCCTCTCACCAGCGTCTCCCACCCCAGCCCTCTGCTGTTGTGTTTTCTACCACCTTCCCTTCTCCACTTACAATGGTGCCAGGAGCTCCAGGCCTTCAGATCCCAAAGACATTCTGTTCTCTTTACATTTCCTTTGGAAAGCCATTGTTGCTTGCAAGCCAGAAAGGTGCACTTCATCAGCAGGCTATATAGTGCACCTCTAATGAGGGTTAAATCGATCACGGGAAGTACCTGCTCAGCATGTTTATTGTCTAGTTTTCAAATGTAACTGTATTGGATTTCAGCTTTTTCCCCCAGTCCCAATATACTGTCCATCTGATGAGCTAAGTGTATAGATAATGTATAGTCACAACCTTTATAAGCTCCCTAATCTATGTTCCTGAAATCTCTCTCTAGCTCCAGAATGGCTATATCAATTTTTTGCCATTTTTTATTAAAGAAAAATTCCATATAGGCAACTCGATGGATATTTCCTTTGGGATCCCAGCTTCTGTGCCAAGCTAAAAGCCAATGTGATCTGAAACAGCCCTGCTATAAATCCTCTGAGAAATAGAAAAGCCTCACCGATATGACAGATATGCCAGTATAATTAAAGCCGTTGGTTACAGACATTATGCAGCCAAAATAGTCTATTTCCAGCCGCAGCATTGATCACGTTTTGACACTCAGCATTAACTAACTGAGGTCTCCCAGCGCCACAGAGCTTTTGTTCATTATCACCTATTAAAATGCCTCATGAATTCGGCCCGACACTGGCGCCTGGCTTGCGCTGACCTGCCTTGTTCCACTGCTTCCCGCAGCTCCCGAGCAGCACGAGCTCTCCCCCATGCCCCGGAGTCCAGTGCTTCCTTCTTCACTGCCAGCGAAGAGAGGCTGAGGTTTGTGCAAACCTTGAATTTCCAATGAGATGCTGGATGCAGAGCTGCCTCTCTCAGGGAAAGAAAGTGGGTCTTGGCATGTGCTCAGCTCCGGCGGGACCACAGCCCGGCCGGGAGCAGGGGGAGGCTCCAGCTCTAAGCATCTAAAGAAAATAGGTTACAATTCGGCTGTTCAAACCCTGGTGGCACAGCCACAGCATGGCCCTGAGCTCTGCAGCACTCGGGCCTCTTTGGGATGGATTTCCTAACCTGTGCCTCTGCACGACGGGATTGCACCCTCTGAACTCAGGCAGGTTTTTCTGTCTGCTCCTTGCCTGCAGAGGAGCAATTGCCATTTACATCAACTTTCCTGGTCAGGACCAAAGACTGAACAATTCAGGAGAACAAACTCCCCCAGTTTCCATGAGGAGAACTGGGATCGTCCACTAATGGAAGCACAAAGCTGCTCCTCAGTGCAGCTAAAAGATCCTGTGGCTTAAAACAGGGCTCTGCTCTATAAAGGGATTCTGTAAAGCTGGCACCATCTTGCTCTTGGAACCAGATGATCTTTAAGGTCCCTTCCAACCCAATCCATTCTGTGGCTCTCTGATGTGTATCTGGAGAGACAGCTGCTGACTTCATCGAGCAAAATAAGACTCCACTGCATTTCACCCTACACAGGACAAGGCAGAGGATGCCCGATGGCATCTCACATTTTGGGTGTGCGCAGAGCAAACTGCATTCCTCAGGAGATGTCAGCTGCCAAAGCACCTCTGCGCATGGAGACAGTGCTGACCAGAGGGGGCAATCTACATGCATGGTTATTGCCAAAGTGCAATTAAGGGCATGGTACGGTCTGTGTCTTTAAAACAATGATACAGGATGGACAAAGTGCCAAGTGCTCCCCACAGCTGCACCAGATCCATCCCCGGCACTTACAGAAATCCTGGGTTTCCCTAGAAAATTAAGCTGTTCTGCACCTGAAGCACAGTTCACACCATTCCCTCTGCACTGGCCCTTGCCAGGGAAAAATCAGGCATTTTTGCAGATCTCGAGTTCCGCCTCATCCAGAACCACACAACAGACACGATAACCTCTGCACCGTGTGCAGGCAAACTGCCCCGCCAGCGCCCAGTGCCACGGGCTCCTTTAGAAACAGCCATACCCCAGCACATCTCACCCGGTAAATCCCTGGGAAAATCAGATCAGTTTAAAATCTGTGCCATGGAGCAATGGGAGGAAAGCTCACACGTGACTGTCACATACCCACCCACTGCCAGAGAGCTGGGGATGAGGTGCAGCGACTTCAGACCGCGGCACCGTTCCTCTCCTTTCCAAGTGCTCCTGAAGGCAAAAAGCAGCGCTTACCCTCCTGCCCAGCAATGAAACCTCTGTAATGGAATTTAATAGCTACCTTCAACTGCAAGAACTCCTTGTCAGTGTCCCACAACACACAAAATGAGAGACTGGCTCCTTGGAATGGGAGGCGGGTGGTGGTGGTTGGGGAGATGCAGAATTCGAGTGTGAGGCTTAAAAACATGTTTTTGTCTGAGATGCTCAGGTTGGCAGGGCTGGGTTATGGGCTGTAATTCCACACACACAAATCCCTGAATGACAACACCCCATGGGGATGATGGAGGAGAAAAACCAACTCCTGACCTGCCCTGAGCCCTGAAAACAGATCTGCCAGATGCACCCACAGAGAGGCATCACAGACGCTTTTGGGTCTCTTGGCTTGCACAGGGCAAACCAAACCATCACACGAGGCTCAGCTTTGCTGGAACATGGCCACAGTTGTCACAACTGTATCCACCATCTCCCGAGCTCCGTCGGAATGAAAAGCAAGTGGGATGCTCAAGGCTATTCCAGTATTCCCCAGAGACCTTAAAAAAGCCTCCTCCTGTGCGGTACCTGATTTTGACACGGCAGAAGCAGAAAATTTCTTCTTTCAGGATGCTGCTGCACGCACCTTCCTCCAGCGGCAGGTCTGTCTGTGCGTTTATCTATATTTGTCTTCAGCATCTTATAAGATGGGAAAGCGATAAGCAAAGTAGTTCTTTCAGGGGGATAGCTGGCAGTTTCACAGCGGGTAACGCTGTAAAACACGTAAGAAAGGTTAACAGAAAATAGACATTTCAGCTGAAATAGCAGCACTAGAATCCTTTTCAGTGGGTCTCCATAACAACTTGTGTTTCTGCCTCCCATTAAAATTAGAGTAAATATGTCACTAGTTTTATAGTGGACATTTAGTGGGTGCTTTCCTCAGCTGCCTTCTGTATCCTCTGTATTTCAAATTATATACTTGGAATTGAATTTAAAGGGGAAAAGGAGGTGAAAGCAAGAAGCTCTCAGCTTTGCTGCTTTGTCTTTCTGTGCCTTCCAGACAGTTTGTGTTTCCAGCTGTACAGAGGTAAATGCTGGAGCAGGGATGGAAGGATGCTGCCCTGACAGCGCGCAGCTCCACAGAGATGTAACAAGAGCAATACACATAAACAAAACCTTTTGAATAATCCACAGGGAAGCAGGTGAGGAAATGTGATGCAATGTGCTCACCACCCCTGGACTGGCAGGCTGCAGGTGAGACCCTGCAGCCCAGAGAGTCTGCTGATGGACTTCTCACTTACTACAACACACTGATGATGCTGCAGTGGCTTTGCTGGAGCCCCACCAGTGCTGGACCACAAGATCAGGTGATGCTCCAAGGGCCTGACGTGCTGCATGGACCCATGGCCTCAGACCCAAAATGCACCTTCCTCCAAGCTTCTGGTAGCAGGCTTGGCATCAGCACCTGGCCCCGCACCTGGGTTCAGGCTGCAGAAGGGAGGCTTTGGGAGCAGGCAAACTTCCCAGCACAAAGCCTCATGGATTCAGTGCTCTCAGCAACAGGGAGCAACCTCAGCACAGAACCCATCACCTGGGCTCAGGCCTTCAGGTAGGAGACCCATGGCATGAGCAGTGATCTGCCAACCTGATTCCTGGGAAAAGGGATTGGAAACTCTCAGAAGATGAAAACATAATGAACAAATAACCTTCACAGTAGCCAGCACTGCAAGACCCATGACTCCCCTTTGCGTTGATGGCCTATTATTAATGATCCTGTCAGGTCTGCTAATGAACTTTGTGCTTCATGTGGGAATGTGGGGTTTGCCCAAAAGCGCAGTCAAGAGCTCTTTTTCATTTATTTACCATATTACGCAAGAAAGTTCTTACACTCTGAACCCAAGAACACATTTCTATGTTTTTCTCACGTCTCCACATCCGTGTAGTGCTACTGGGGTTTGAAACAGAACTGTCCCTTCAGGAAAACGCTTGTGGCATCCAGCAAGGGCAAATCATTCGTTATTTCAAGCCTCTTCCACCACCACTGACACCACAGTGAAGAATTTCAAACATCTCAGACAAGCAGCTCAGTCAGAGCGAAGCCGCAGCCGGAGCATCAGCCCAGAGCATCAGCTCAGAGCATTGCCGCTTCTCAAAGCCAGCTTGTGTTCAGAGACACAGAGAACGTGGAGGTGAACACAAAGTAAATACACTGCCAGACCAGCCCCTTGCCCTGGAGATGGAACAAAACACCTTTGGGAAGGTGCTTTTTCCAGCCAAGCTGCTCCCCACAGAGGTGGCACCTATGGCAGCAGGGTCCCCAGCACCAAACTACCACCTGTACTGCTTTAAGAAGCGCCTCTGTGGCATGTCACATATTGTTAACATATCAGCTTTTCTGAGTCAAGCAAGCCCAGCAGCTCTGTGTTCAAGCAGTTGCCCCTGAGTCCCAGCAAGCAGCTGAGACCTGCAGCCCTGTTCACCCAGACCATCCCTCAGAACCTAGCAGGGGCAGATGCTGGGATGATGTCCTCCCTAAACCAGCAAAAAAACCCAACAATAAAGCCGCATGTGGAGGTGCCAACCCCAGTGCCCGCTATTCCCCTGCCTGCAGCAGCTTTGTCTCCCCACCAGCATCCCTGACCCGTAGACAAGCTTCCCATGCTCCTCTGCCCACTTCATGGGCTGTTGGGGAGTGAAAATGAGGGCAAAAGAGAGGAGGGTTCAATCCAGGCCAGGAACATGGGAATATTACCAAAGTAAACTCGGGGTAATGAGTTAAAAAGGCTTTAGTTAAAAAGGGAGCGTTCAAGTGTTAGCCAGCAGCACCGAGCCCCTACTCACACGCCTTTATCAAGCACAGCCAGAGGTTAACTCTTTTGACAGGTTTAATCAGCGCCATTATGTGAAACAGAAATAAAACCTCTCCAAACCAGCTCTGCCTCAAGAGCTCCTTTCTCTTCCCCATCAATGGAGGAGCCAGATGACCCATCAGACCTGCCACGTGTCAGGGGGTGTGAAGCCCATCCATGTCCCCATGCACTGCTGAGGCGAGTGGAACAAGCCCAAGGTGCAGCAGCCAAAATACATGTTACAAACCCCAGAGAGCAGCTTGGCTCTGGGTGCGTGCCGCGATGAAGGGTGCTGAGCCCACACCCCACGCTGGGCGCCCGGACAGCTTCCCCATATGTAAGTAAATATAGAAAGACATGAATTAGCCACAACAGGCGTAGGAAGAGCCCGGCTGAGGAAACCCGACGGATCCCAGCAAGACGTGGAATATCTGTGCTCATGAGGGAATGACCTTCAAAACTCATTCACCGCTCGCAGCCTGCACTGTGATGGCTTTTCTTACTTGCCACCACCTTATACATTCCTCCTTGGTACACTTTAATTCTGCTCAGACTATAAATACTTGGCTTATAGGGCAGGAATAGAAAACAAATATTTAAGTGAGGTAACCTTGCTTGGGAGGGTGGTACATTGTACCTGGGGCCACGCATGCTCTGCACCAGGATTCACTGTTTACTGTGCTGAACATAAAATAAGGCACTGAAATACATGCTCAAGTAGTATTTTCTCTTAAAGAGAAAGAAAGACATGCAAAATGACAACAGCCCCGGGGTAAATTATCTAAAGGACAGAAAATCCAGATTTTTCTTAACTGCATTGCCTACACTTTCCCTTCCAAATTACGGGTTTCTGTTTAATTTGTACCAAAAGCAGCCTCTGAGAGGTTGATTAGTTTTCTTCACGCAGAATAAGGCAGGTCGCCGTTACAGGTATTTACCGGGTCACACTTCACAGCCCAAGGGGAGGTGAAGGGGGACGTGCGGCTTTGGCCACCCCTTCAGCCGTTACTTGCCCAAATCATCGTATTTATCCATTTTGGGCTATTTAAGCAAAAACGCCGGTTCCCTCCCCCAGCCCCCCGCTCCCTCAGGTCACGGTTCCCAGGCACAGCGCTTGGAGAGCGTCACCGCAGCGGTGCGACCGCTCCGCAGCTGCGGGACAGGGCGCAGCGAGGGGCCGCGGGGCTGGGGGGGACACGGGACGGGACCTGCTGCTGCCGGTGCCACGCGAGTCGCCTTCACCCGAAACTCTCCCCTGGGCCCTCAGCTGCCACGGGCCGGGCTGAGGCAGACGGTACCGGCAGCGATACCCGCAGGGGCTGCAGCGCCGGGACCGGCCGGAGCCCGGACGCTCCTCTCCGTCACCGAGGCCCCGTCACTGCCGAGGAGGCGGGGAGCGCGATTTGCCCCTTTATAGGAATCCCACATCCCACGGTCCCTGCGCGCCGAGCCACGGCCCCCGACAGGGAACGGCAGCGACCGGGCGGGAGGCGGCCCCGGGTCCCGGTCCTGCTCCCGATCCCGGTCGATGCGCCCCGTTCCCGCCGCTCTGCACCGTTACGGAACCCAACCGCTCATTAGAGCAGAACCAGGCGCTACCGAGGGCGGCGGGGGCCGGGGAGCGCCCACCCCAGCTTAGGGCACCCCCAGTGCATCCCTGCCGGGCGGCACTTTTACTTCGCACCGAAGTCCTCCTCCTCCCCGTCATGCAGCCGGCGGAGGGGGGCGAGCACCGCGGCGGGGCTGCCCCCGCTCCGCTGCGCTCCGGCGACGGCGGGCGGCTCCCCGCGCCATCCCCGCACACCGCCGCTCTGGGGGGTCTCAGCCCCGGGGCTCCTTTCCCGCAACCACGCTCCGGTCACCGGCGGGGCTGCTGGAGCTGAGGCTGTCTTTGTTCTCGGCGGCGGGGCAGGACAGGGCCGCCCCCGCCGCTCAGCTCCCTTTGTCCGCCGGAGCCCCCCGGTGCGGGGCCGTCCCTCCCCGCGCCGCCGCTGACCTGGATGGTGCAGGTGTACTCGCTGTCGTCCAGCAGCCGCACGGTGCAGTTGTACTCGCGGTCCAGGTTCCTGCTGCTGCCACTCATCCACCTGCTCAGCATCTTCCCGAGCCGGGCGGCGGGCGCTGCCGCGGAGCCTCCGCTCACATCCCCGCTGCCGGCGCGGCGCGGTGCGGTGCGGAACTGTGCGGAGCGGCGAGGCCCGCCCCCCCCACCCCGCGCCCGCCTCGGTCCGGCCCTGCCCTGCCCCCGCTGCGGGCCGAGCGGCGCGGAGCAGCGCGGAGAGGAGCGCAGTGCCCGTGCCCGGGCCGCGGCGCTCGGCGGGCGGGAGGAGGCAGGCCCGGGGGGGGGCCAATCTCGGCGCCGCGGCGGTGACGGGCTCCGCCGCAAACCAATGCGGCACGGGCGGCGCGGCCCCGCCGCCTCCGCGGGCAGCCCCGAGAAGGAGGGAGGGGGCTCCGCGGGCTTGGAGGGGCGGGAGGGTGCGGGGGCTGCTTGCGAGGCGCTGCGCCCGCCGGTGGAAGGGGAACGGGGCTCCCCGGGGACACCCCGAGGGGCTCCGCTGCGGGAGACCCCCCCCTTTGCACCCGCACCCTCAGCCTGCGCCCGCAGAGGGGCTGGCCCTCTCTTGGGCAGAGGGGAGCAGTGGGGCTGGTGGGGGGGCAGTGTCTCGGTCTCTCTCCCGACACAGAGTGGGGTCAATAGGCTGGAATTCCCACGCAGGGGTCACTACCGCAGCCCTTGGTGACAGCGCAAACACCAGCTGGTCCCCAGGGCACGAGCTCCCTTCTTAGTGCTCGTTTGCCCAGAAGGAAACTTTTAAATCCCTGGTTATTAGATAAAATGGACTCTAAAAGCGACCGCACTGCCGGGATGCAGTTGTTGCTGCTCTGGAGGAGCGAAACACCTGGTGGTGGTGCCAGCAGTGACCAGGGATGGATGGGAGCACAGCCAGCAGCACTGCAGAGCTCTGCCTCTGGATCTGGCCATGCCCTGACTGGGTGTCTCACTCCATCTATGGCCATCCCTGCCCCACTGAGGGGTTCAGCAGTGCTCCTACCACCGCCCTGCTCCGCACGCGCTGACAAATACCCGGTCAGACACACAGCGAGGTCCACATTACTCTGCTGCATGTCTAACCCGTGGCTCCACAGGCCCTGGCCCTGCTGTGCCTCCTTGGCTTTGCCTGGAGACTCATATTCATCCCCTCCAGCAGCCCCTGTCCTCCCTTCATGAGCCCCAGCCTTAGGCTCCAACTCTGCAGCTGACCCGTCTCTGTATTGTATCTGCTCCAATCTTGCTCATTCCCTGCCTTCCCAGCCAGAAAGGCTGTTTACAAAGCCACATTCCTCTCCTTTCCCTGGGCAGTGCACGCTCCCTTCCCACCAGTGCCCCTATCTCAGGGGGCAGCATCCCCTGCTGCACC
This sequence comes from Psittacus erithacus, assembly GCA_009867235.2. Classification (NCBI taxonomy): domain Eukaryota; kingdom Metazoa; phylum Chordata; class Aves; order Psittaciformes; family Psittacidae; genus Psittacus; species Psittacus erithacus. The sequence continues at coordinate 11,993 of WYDI02034307.1, forward strand.
AGCAAACCTCTTCCCAGCTCCACTTCTCTGGGCTCTCATACCCTTGACACACCATCCTCACTATGGGGAGCCCACACTCTGGTGTGAGGGGCTGGGATCCTGGTGCTTTTCTTTGGGACCACACAATCAAGGGATTGTCTCTGTTATGGGTAATAGCAGATGAGGCTTTCCCCCATCCCCAGTGGGCTGGATGCTCTGGGTGTGCCCATCAGGACGCACCCCCCCACCACCACCCTGCTCATGGAGGGACCACAGAGGTTGGTTATCTTGGTATAAAAGAAGCAATTAATCAAAATGTCCAATTAATGCTAACGACAGAGTGGGAACAGGCTGTTGCAGGCAGTGGTGCTGCAGCAGTGTGGGGCAGGGAGAGTGGGCAACATCCTGGAGAGGACGTTATTCCACTGGGAAAAATGGTGGCGGAGACTTGGCCTGTGTGGGCTGTCTGTCGGGAGACTGGCTTGTGCAGCTCGCGGGAGGGTGGGCTGAGCCCGCACGTTGTTGGGAGGCGTGATGCAGAGCCCACAACAACAACGGCGCCTTTCAAAAGAATGGGACTCGCTCCTGAACCATCTGGGCACTTTCACAAAGATGCTTGTATTCACTGAAGTAGCTGCGACTTTGCCACCGATCCCACTCGGCATAAATTGTTCATCTGCCTCACGGCTCCCTTCTGAACCAGCTGAACTGCTAGTGAAGAATGGGATCCTCGGCGCTGGCAGGTGCTGCTTTCATCGGGAACAGAAGCTCTGGAGCCAGCTGAGCAGCTTTAATGAAGAGCATTCACGGGCGGTTTTGTCAGGGAGCCCTCGCCCGTGCCACGCTCCGGTGTCGGCCGCGCTCCTCGGCCCAGAGAGGGCTTTGCTGATGCTCCTGTTCTCAACACAGAAACTCCTTCTCTTTATAGAGACCCCTGGCAGGAATCCCTGCACTGAGTCCATCTCCTCAGCTGCATCCTCAGAACAGGGAATGTCGCTGGAGCTGGAATCTGAGGGCATCTCTTCTTCTCTCTCAAGCTACCTAAAAGGAAACCTAAGAGGTTTCCACTGAGTGTATCAAAGGCTGGGAGATGCCTTTATGAAACACCCTGTTCCCCAGCTCCCATTGCCAAGAACGCAGCTTTGACGAGTAATGTCCTTTTCTTTTCTTTTTAATAATGAACACAGCAAATCCCATAAATTCTCCACATTTGGATTCTCTGCTGCTGGCAGTTTGCAGTTAAAAGATCCCAAGCACAGCTTTCCAAATGTGTGTTTCAAGTGGATTCTTTGATGTATTTGTTTTCCAGTAGGTTAGAAACTGTTTACTGAAAACCAAATACATCTGTAGTACTCAGCCAGTTACTGTCTTACTTTGCACTTGCGTGGTGCAGTAATAGATGGTGCACTGACAAAGTTAACGCTGATCCAGCCTGGGGTGCCCAGCTGATGTTTGGGAAGCTCTCAGTTGTGCGAATATTCAGTGTTGACAGGAGCAAAGAAGCAACAAGTGCCTTAAATTCAAAAGTAATGCTTTGCTTTTTGCCTGTCTCGGGTATTTCAATGCACAGCCTTAAAGGATGACTGCTCAGCTTTAAGGTACGCCAATGTTTGTAAGGAATAACTACTTGTTGTGCTCAAGATGACCAAAATATGCAGCTCTGCTGTATCTGGCATTTCTTCTTTAGCTACCTTCTGCGTTTTCTGCACTGGGAGCCAGGAAACGAGGCTGTCAGCTCTGCTTTGCTTTTCAGCAGGTACCTGCATCTGAAATGATAGAAAACCAGCATTTCTTATCATCTGAGCTCCAGCATGAACCCAGCACCATCCAGACGAGATGTCAAAACATGGCCCAAGCTCACAGGGTTTGCCTATCATTTAAATGGTCAATAGTACTGGCAGTGTGGTCATTATACTTCCAAATCAGCTGAAGTCAGTCCTGCTCTGTTCTCCCTGGCTGTTTGTAGAGGGAAGTGGGCATGGATTCAGCAGCTCTCAGGTGCTCTCAGTTTTCTATACACTGATAAGGGACAGAAACCAAAGAGCAAATTCTCTCATATCCCTTATTTACTTGTTGTTGATGAAAAGTTTTGGAGAAGAAGACTTTGCCTGTTTTCAAAGGAGACCCACCCAGCCACTACAACCAGCACAGCCGAGTTCCCTTCCCTTCATTTGCTCTGGATTTGGAACAAATGCTTGTATATTCTTCACGCCATATTTTTCTACAGTAATGAATGATTATAAACACTTTGGTAACCAACGAGGGACCCATCACTGGCTTTAGGCCAGGATTTGAGCGTGGCATGCTGCTTACAGACAGGAAGCTTTGCAGGGACGCAGAGGAGGGAGAATTCCACCATCAGTTAATGTTTGTGGAGCGTGGACGCCCTTCAGCTACTGTTTGTACATCTTTCACTCTCAGCTGAACACCAGTGGCCATGGGAAACATTAGGTCCAGTGACTGAGTTACCTCCTCCAGCAAGATTAGGTCATAAATCCCAGTTATTTAGTTAGCTGATATCCTGCAAACACATCCCCTGCAGCGGCAGTGGTGGGCCTGGCTGGGAAGGGACATGCCAAACCAACAAGAAACCTCTTGAGTCTTATTTCTCCCATGACTTCTCCAATCATAGGGGGAAGGAGGGTAACATGCTCCATGCAAATCTTTATGTGTGGCTTTGTTCCCTTTATTACTTCTATATACCCTCATATTATTGCTAGCAGCCCCATCTGATAAGAAGGGGTTGTATCATCTCCCACCATGCTTCTGAAGGGTGTTTCATTGGAGGTCAGCAGCTGCAATGAGGATGAAGAAAGAAAAATGGGTCCTGTACGCCGGGACCACCATCCCAGGTAGAGTCCCAGCCTGGTTTGTGTTGGAAGGGACCTTAAAGCTCCTCCAGCTCCAGCCCCTGCCACGGGCAGGGACACCTTCCACTGGAGCAGCTTGCTCCAAGCCCCTGTGTCCAACCTGGCCTTGAGCACTGCCAGGGATGGGGCAGCCTGTGCCAGCGCCTCAGCACCCTCACAGCTTCTTCCTAATTGCTCATCTAAACCTCTCCTATAATAAAGAACTATATTAAAACATCTCAGCAACAAAGAAATCCCAACAGAAAAGCACGGAGCGTGACTCTTCAGGCCTGCAATTCACAGGGAACTGCTGCTTTGACTCCTTCCCTGCTGCAGAGCTCATCACAAGCGCGTCAGAAAAAGCCCTGCTCCAGGTTGGAGGCTCTGTGCTGCTGCCTGGCTAGAAGGGGCACGCAGGGGTTTCTCCTCTTTCTGAGTCACTGCTTTGGCAGACATTTACATCTCCAATCCTTCACAGTGCAAATACAACTTCCAGACTCCTTGGGTACTCGCAGAGGTAGCGCTGAAAAGCGCTCTCGGCAGTTTTTTGCTAGCAAGATATGCTTTGGTTTATATTTAGGGAATACAAATAGGGAATAGTTCTGAATCCAGCCCAGAAATCTGTCTAAAATACTACTGTAATTCTATCTACAGACTGCTTCTGTCAATGTTGTTTCAGGCAGAGGGAAGGATATCTCTGCGTCTGTGTCTGGGGACTCTACTGTGAACCGGGGGGTCTGTACAAACATGGTACCGCTGTCACCAGCACCTCCGGTGCAGTTTTGCCATGACCCATCGCTGCAGTCACACAGCTTGGGATTTCTTTTATGGTTCTAGTGATATTTAGTGGTATTTTTCTGGAAGTCCCAGTTCTTGCTCCTGTTCCTGAGAGTAATCACAGTGTCTGTCAAGATAACCCATCACTCCTGATTGCAAAAGAAGGCTCGGACACGTGAGGCATATGGGCCAGAGGGTGCTCAGCAGGGCCAGAAATAAGAGAGCAGGAAAAGCAGCCCTGGAGGGGGTTCTCTCTGTCTCAGGCTCCTGATTTGCAGACATGAGGTCTTGGAGCTGCTCATGCTGCCCCTGATGTGCAGCGTCACAGCAGACTCTTCTTTTCCCTTTGCAAGCATCTTCATAGCCTTGATGTGAAGAGGGCACCTGCTCCAGCAGCCGTAGCTTCGCAGATGAATGTGGAATGACAATGAGAACCACCTGCCCCAGTGCACTCCCAGCCATGGCTCCATCCACCCTCCCTCAGCCAGGCAAGACACAGCACAATGCCAACAGCAGGAGAATCAAATGCTCCATTAGTGTTTTTCCAAAGGCAGGAGGAATGGGAGAAGCTCTGTAATTGAAACACTGCACAGATCTGAGAGACTTGAAACCAGCGTTTGCCAAGGGAAGAGCAGAGGATGCTCCTCAGCATCAAACATCTTTCTAAAACGAGTGGTTCTTGTGCACCGTGCAAAGAAAATGCCTTTGCACAAAGAGTGTTTCAGGCAATGGGCATCGCTTTCCATAACTTGCTTTTATTTTTCTCTTAAATATGTTTAAAATTACTTTTTTCACAGTATTTCTTGTAGGAGCCTCTTGTCTGAAGGAAATGGCTCCTGGCGTGCTTCTGCATCTAAACATTGAACAGCCTGGGTTGAGTTTTTACTGCTTATTATCTTCATCTCATGCACACAATTGTTGGCAATTGCAGCTGCAGGAGAACTCCGAAGATCATTTGGGCCCATGCGGCCTTGGCATCGGGCTGCCAGCGGAAGGGGATGACCCTGCCCTTGCTGCAGCTACAGCACATCGCGGGGAGAAAGACACAAAGAGATTTGTGGTGCCTGCTCAGGGCCACCTGGAAAGGCAGAGAATGCTCCGAGATGCTGCTGCCACTATGGATGAGCCTTAAATATTCTGGTGCTCTGGTGACACAAATGTGTTTGTTTCAGAGTGCGCAGCTGAGATGAGGAACCCTGGGCTGGGCTTGGGGCCACTCCATCCAGCTCCATCACCATCCTGATCCGCTCCATTCTGCCCTTTGGAACACTCATGGAGCTGGCTACCGTCAGATCCTAAGGAGGTAAAGCCAGTGCCTGGTCCACAGCCTCCAGTCTGTCCAAGTTACTGAGCATTGGTAAGACCCTGGACAATCAATGGAGCGATGATGTCCACTTGTGATTCAGCCTTTTCTCCACAAAACGGATCTTTTTCTACAGGATCCTTCCTGCAGGTTAATGAATTATAATGGAAAAGCTGCATTTCCCAGGATTTCTCTCCCCAGCCAGGACAGGGGAGGTTGGCAGCTCACACAGCCCATGGTACTGCAGCAAGGCAGCCTCCACAGCGGCGCTGGGTAACACATGGAACCTTCCCTTCCCCAGCAGGAGAGCCAGGGGTTTTGCCTTGGTTTTGTGTGGATTTTTTCCCCTTTGTGTAAAGTTACCCTTTTATTTAGAGTCAATATAAAATCCTCTCATCCCTGCGGATCTTCCATCGCTGTCTGGGAGCCAAGATTGTGCCGAGCTGCAGAAAAGAGATGAAGAAGTAGGTATTGTGCATTGGAACAGTAAGTATTTCCCATGAGGGAAAAAACCCTATGGAAGCATATTTAGGAAAGCAATTGGCATCTATATTAACTGCTTTCCAAAAAACAAGAGCCCATTTATCTGGGCTATTATCTCAGCATAGCCCCCCTTTGAGGTTCTCAATACAGACAGCGTAACTCATCCCCTTCGGTCTGCTTCATTACTGCCTTCTGCTAACCCAGGAGGAGCTACATCCTGGCTCCAGCAGTTCGGTGCTGGGGGATGTGGATTCCTTGGGCCTGGGGCGGACTCCAAAGGCTGCAGCTCCTTTCTGGATTTTATCAGGAGGAATGAACTGAGCAGCAGACATTAAATGGTCTATTGGAAGGTGTCCCTGCCCATGGCAGAGGTTGGAACTGGATGAGTTTTAAGGTCCCTTCCAACGCAAACCATTCCACAGTTCTCTGAAGATGGGGTTTGTAAAGATGAGCATCACCTCGGGGTGCAGACTGGTCAGTCTGTGCCACCATCTCACCCGCAGCACAGCACTGCACAGCACAGCACTGCATTGCACAGCACTGGACAGCACAGCGCAGCACTGGACAGCACCGCACAGCGCAGCACAGCACTGCACTGCACAGCACTGCACAGCACAGCACAGCACTGGACAGCACAGCGCAGCACTGCACAGCACTGGACAGCGCAGCACTGCACAGCATAGCACAGCACTGGACAGCACAGCGCAGCACTGGACAGCGCAGCACTGCACAGCACAGCACAGCACTGGACAGCACAGCGCAGCACTGCACAGCACTGGACAGCGCAGCACTGCACAGCATAGCACAGCACTGGACAGCACAGCGCAGCACTGCACAGCACTGCACTGCACAGCACAGCACAAGACAGCGCAGCACTGCACAGCACAGCACAGCACAGCACTGGACAGCGCAGCACTGCACAGCACTGTCTCCGGAGGCAGTTTTCTCTATTAGGTAATTGTTAGCAAATGCAGGATCTCTGCTGATAAACCACAGGTGAGCAAGAGCCTGGAGGGGCAGACACCGAGAAGCAGAGCAGCAGAGGTACCGAATGCCCTGAAACGCTCCCTCATCCCAGCAGAGCGTGTTTTAACATGGCTGAGAAGCAAATTGGACATGGGAGGGCAAGGCCCCACCGGCTGTGCATGTGCTGAGGCTGCGGGACACTGCTCCTGGCAAGCCCTGGGGAGCACAGCGGGCAGTGTCCAGGGAGCTCCCTGGCAGGCAACGTCAAGAGCAGGAAGAGCAGGGCAGGGAATTTGCCCATGGAAAATTCAATTATCCGGTGTTCAGACCAAGCCCGGAAATCTGCACTCGGTTTGGAGCTGGAGTGCTTAAGAGATGCGCAGACAGCACAGAAGAGAATGAGTAAAATCACTGAGAGGCTGCAAAAATACCCTCCGAGCTCCATCTGTTTAAGTTCTAACGAATACTGAGCATTGGCTTTATTAAAGTATGTAACTATCTTTATGGTAAAGAAAACACGATGCTTAAAGGTTCTTTTATTCAACAAAGGGAGGAAGAGATGGTGCCAACAGCTGGGAATCAAAGCAGAGAGGCTGAGATGAGAGATGAAGCAGACGAGGCTCACATCACCCTTGGGAGCTGGGCTCAATGGCTCCCCACACATACCCCATTTCTGCAGAACCTGTCTTAATGGGAGGCAGGTTCCTGCGCATGGGATCGCCACAGCCCTGAGCTGGGTCTTCTCTGCTTATTCCCACTGGCCCTGGACCTGTGGCTGCTTTGGGCCCTGAAAACCAGATTTCTAAAAGCTGTTCTTCAAAAAGATGGGGAAGATGAAAGAGAGAGGAGTTAAAAAAGGAGATAAAGGCTTTGAAGGCAAACAGCAATTAACCTTCCTGTTCTGAACATCCAGCTTCCTGGAGCTCAGGCACATGGCACTGGCGGGGAGCACAGTGTGGCCCCCCTGCAGGATGCAGTGCCGGCTCAGCACCACACATGGCACTGCTCGGCTTCCACACTGTGCTGGGGCCACAGACGCTGATGGTGGGTACGAGGGGCAGGGAGCAATGTCACCACCGTACCCACAGTGACACTGAGAGTGGGGCACAGGGATCCATGTCCCGGCTCCATTAAGCTTTTTGCTGGTGCCTCTTTGACACTGGACCGGCCACTGCCATGGCCATGGATGGCTGGTGGGGATGAGGGAGCAACCCAGCGCAAACTGGATGGAGATGCCACCAGCCCAAGTGTGCAGTGCTGCAGGGCACAGTGTGCCAGGACAGCAGGCACATGTGTGCTGGAGGAGCTATGCTCAAGGGTTGAGCAGGACCCTACTGGGCTGCTTTCTCCTGCCTGGAAGCACATACAAGTCCTCCCTCTCCCCTGCCTGCTGTAGCATCTCTTCAGGAGGGTGAACCAGCCTTCTTGCAGATGCAATGCCCACGTGCATCTCCTAGCAGAACAGGAAGATGGCATTACACAGTGCTGCAGTTTATTAGTCTGCTGAAATGACCGTGTTACACCCCTGCATAATAAATCCACCGCTGTGCCACTGAGGAAACCCTATGCAACAGAAAGCAGCATCAGATGCACTTCAGCAGGGGACACCAGGACAGAGCAGAAACCATCAGTGTCTGCAGCCATGACAAAATGGTCCCAGAGCAAATATCTATGGTCAAATGATCCAGGGGCACAGGGCGGTGACGAGGGGACTCAGCACAACCAGCACAGGATGAGCATGGCAACAAGGACCAGAGCACAGGCTCACAGGGCTTTTCCCTTCGGAACAGCAGCAATGACCAGGGTGGCTTCTTGTTCTCTCCAACACATGAGCAGCTCTCACAAGCTGCAATTTGCACCTACCAAGCACTTAGCAAAGATACAGCCAACTAGGGAGTAACCGTGCCAGCGCTTCCTGGTGAATGAGGGCGAGGTGGCACAGCCTGGCCGTTTAGCAAGGTCTGGGGCAACACAAAGGGAGCTGAGAGACCAAGTGAGACAAAGAGCAAAAGGTGAAGATTTCCCAGCACATGTTGTGAGCGAGGGCAGGGATGGGGCTCTGGAGGCGGGGTGATGTTTGATGGGAACAGTGGGATGCGAGCGCTATCTCGGAGCATCAGTGGTGGGACCCCGATCTCAGTGTCACTTCCCAGGCTGGCACCTGAGCATGGTGTGTGTCCCGGTTCCCACCATCCCATGCTGGGCACAGACAGACCTGAAACCAGATTCCCTCTGCCCAGCAGAAACAGGGGTACAGGCTGCACATCCCCAGACTGAGACATTCACAATACCTGGAAGAGCTGTCAGCATCCTTCAGGAGTGGGTATGCTCATAAATATGGAGTGGAAAAGAGTTCAGTCAATAGGAGAAGCAGCTCTGCTGGCAAAGCCCATTGCCATGGTACCTGTCAGCAGCTCGCAGCGTTGTTTCACACGTCCTATGCTCTGAAAAGGATCTTTTTTAGGCAGCAGCAGTTTAAATCTGAGCAATGCAGATAGAACTATCTTGTCACTCCACCTTGGCACCCACAAACCCAGTGAACTGTGTGTGGTTGGTGAATTGTATTAACTCAGTGTATTCCAGGATATAAAGCCCTGGAAGTGCTGACTGGCTGAACCTCACAAAGTCTGTTGCTGGTATTTTATTGCATTACAGATTACTTCAATAGCAAATGGATCCTCTTGACTTGGAGATTTGCAGCAGCAGCAGAATGAGGTTTTTACTCTGGGAATGTGAGTTTCACCATCAGAAAGGCATTTCATAGAACCATAGAATCTGAGACTGGTTTGGGTTGGAAGGGACCTTAAAGCTCATCCAGTTCCAGCCTCGTGCCAAGGGCAGGGACACCACTAGAGCAGTTACTCATTTCACATGGTGCTTATGCACCCACCACACTTCCCTCTGTCCTGGACGATCCTGCCCTTTCTCATGAGCTTACAATCAGGCCTGTTATAGTTTCCATCAGTTTCTGACCCCTTCTCCCTATTACAACCTCGGCTGAGGCTGTCCCTGCAAGCCTGGAGCCAGAGGAGCAGCATCCAGCTCTCTCCTCTGTGCTGGGATCCAGGAAGGGTCGGCACACGCCTCCCAAAAGACCACAGCCCCTCCAGTCCCAGCACCCTTAAACACAGTGGAGTGCCAATGGAAAAGAGAGGGTTCCCATGGGAACGGGAAGTGCTGACATTTTAAAGTGAAGCAGGAAAGAAGCAGCAAAGTAAGAGCTCAGCAGGACGCAGTGGCCATGGACCTGTGGGCGCACATCCTGCCTCTGCCATCTCTGTGCTCACAGGAGAGACACTTCCAAAGTACCCAGGTTAGAGCCTGGCTCCCAGCCACGTGCAAAAGCATTTCCATTTGTCTGGTTTGGGGGGTTAATTCAGGCCAACTGCCCGAAAGGGTCTTTATACAGGGATCTATGGAGCAGCCTTTACCTGTAACCACAGGAAGGGAGACAAAGCGTCCACATGAAATCACACGGGGGCATTTCTCTCTCACGCAAAATGATGGGGACAAATAAGGCAAATTGAGCTGCTGTGTTGATGGAGCTGAGTTGTTACAGCAGCATAAAACGCACTTGCTGCTCGGTAGTTACATGTCCTGGAGTTCCAGATAGGAAGATCTTGAGCTCAGAGCTGTTTCTCTTTCTGCCAGATCAAAGTGACATCAGAAGTGATGGTGGCTCCAGGGAGATGCTGACTTTGGACACCCATGTCTCCAGCAAGAGGGCACAGCGCTGCCCCAAACACACTGGTCCTTCATGGGCTGGAAGAGGTGCTGCAACCACAGTTCTTTTCTACAGCACAAACAGCTTCAGCATTAAAACCAATGATGGTTTTTTGCAAAGTGAAGAAGCCAAGTGGATGAAGAGTGAGTTGTTAACTTCTGCTCACTCTAATCCCGAGCCATGGAAAGGAGATTTGGAGGCACAGAGGATGCATCTAGCCAAGGAGAAGAGGGGGTGCGAGTCCCTGGGAAGCAGACTGAAAATGAGACACGAAATGGAATTACCAAATGTTTCTGATAGAGCGGATAAAAATAGCGAATGATTAATGTCATCATTTAGGAATCTCAGAAAGTGCCAGCTCTTGCGAACAGGAGCTGAGCTGAGAGGGAAGCTGTGCTGCTGCCAGCTGGAGGCCTGGTTACCTGCAGGACACAAAGGCTCCATCCCCAACAACCACCCTCCCCATTCAAAACTCTGAATGTCAGGAGTCACAGCACAGTCAAAGCAAAGACTCCTCTGTGGAGCCAGGGCATCCTCTGTGTCCCCAGGCTTTTCACATCCCCCAGCACATGGCACTGACTCCTCCTCACCTCACCCAGAGACCCTGAAGGCATCTGTCCTCTCAGATACATCAGTTGGATTCTCCCAGGTATAAACGTGCCTGGACAGGTCCCTCTGGGAGCAGAGGGAGGGTGAGGAGCAGAGCCCAGCTAAGCCCTTCCCACGCTCCTCCTGATCCCCAGGAGAAGCCCTGGCCCTGGAGCTCAGTAGAACCTCATCACTTCTTTCTGTGGAGCCGAAATGTCACCTCCAGAGCGCAGCAGCCGCCTGCAGCCCGGGAGCACATCCCGCAGTTACAACCTGCTCCCTGATGCTGCGCTGAAAACACTAATATTTTCAGGTCCTTGTTCTCACAAACCGCTCAGGGGCTTTTCCACCCCTCCTCTGTGCTTTTCCTGTCACCTGGGCTGGGGTCGAAGATGCCCCATCACGATACTGCCTTTTTGGAAGGCAGAACCACAGTACTGAAGAAGTGGATGCGGAGGGAGTGGTTTCCCAAGCAACAGTAACCAGGTGAGAGCGGGACCCTGCCTCCTCCTCCTCCTCCTCCTATTTTCCTCCTCCTTTTTCTTCCTCCTCCTTCTCCTTCTCCTCTCCTCCTGCTTCTTCTGCTCCTCCTTTTCCTGCTGCTCCTCCTCCAGACTGTGGGGATGCAAATTACTCATCCGCTCACTAGCCTGTGGGTGGCATTTGACAACTCGCTGCTGTCACACAGGTCAGCGCACCTCTAATTATAACAGGGGCACTTACAGCAATGGTGCATTATTCAGCCCCAGGGTGAGGCAGGCAGCTCTGGGCAGGCACGCTCCTGGATGCTGCAGAGCCTGATTCCTAACCCAGCTCATGCCTTGCTCCCACCCTACTCCCAGAGCCTGCTTCCCCCAGTCTGACTTTGCAGCTGCTGAATGACAGCAGTAGGTTTATTGATGCTGTGTGAAGCTACTCCCCAGATACACATCAGAGGTGGGTGTGGGCATCCCCTGCCTCTTGCATCCACGCTCTCCACTAAGGCCCTTGGTGGGCGCATCCCTGCTCCCTATGAACCCCACAATCAGCCGAGGGGCTCTGCAGACCAAGCTCCTTACGACCACCTTAAAAAGCACATTCAACACAGCAGGATCTTCCCCAGGAGGGACTGAGCAGGAAAGACTTCCCAGGTGAGGAGCACCCAGCTGGACACTGCAGCATTTGCATTGATGCGGTAGGACTGAGTCATGGGCTGGGCAGCATCCCTTAGCTGGAGACACTGACTCATCACTCACATGGATACCAGGCATCCTGGCCATCCACGAGAGGCTGCTGACCTGTCTCTCCCTAAGGAGAGGGAGCAAGCAGGGCAGGAAATGCTGCACTTCAGTGTTTCAGGGGCTTCAGCACAATAAACAAGAGTAAGGATAAAGCCCCCCCTGCCCATTGCAGATCCATCACTGGGAGCAATTAATGAATCCCAGAGCAAGGAGCTACAGTGCAGTCTGACACAATGTGGAGATAACATTCATTCTGCTGGCCATGACTGAGATGCTCCATGCAGAACTGTCAGGGATTAGTGCTGGCAGAGGCACCGAGCAGCATCCCTGCCTCCTCAGATCCATCCCAGCTCATCCTCTGATCCATTGGCTGTCTCACCTGCAGCAAAGCAACTTGTTGCCACCTTTGGGAAGAATTAGTGACAGTCCTACGATTGAGACACTATCAGGCGAGGTAGCCCCCATGTTTCAGAGACAGGAGGATGTGAGACATCCTGCAGCTCCTGCAGTGCTGCTCAGTTTGCTTTGGCTGCAGGCAGCTGCCTGGAGCACCACATCCCTGGGGTGACCAAAGGAAACGGCTGTCATGGACTTGCTGTCTAGTTTGTTTGTGCTGGAGGAGGATGAGTTCTTCTGTCTCCATCTTTTGGATGCCAACATCAATCCTGGTCCGTGCTGGCAGTGAGTGATAGACACCCTGCAGAGAGCATTAATGGAGGGAAGTCCCTTGGCTCCTTCACTGGGCCACTCTCATTAAACTAGAGTGGTCTTATTTGTTTGATTGGCTCAGGCTATAATCTGGTTTTATTCCCAGAAGGACATAGGGAGCTGATTTCTGCCTTTGCTTTCATGGCTCAGAGGAAGAGTTTCCAATCTGGAGCTAGACAAGCAAATCCACTCCTCCTTCAGCATGTGGACGTGTTGAAGGAAGACAATCTGCTCTTACCCAGGATGGGTGTCCAATGACAGGACTGGAAAGACGTGCTGACAGACTGTGCTGTCACTGATGGGTTTGCTCCACAACTGCTTGTTTGGGGACTGAAGATGAAGGAAGCTGCAGGAGGGACAGCAGCGTTGGAGCAGCTTTTTGTTTTGAGCCAAATTCTGACCTGCGCTGCCCTGGGCAGCCGCGGCGCAGCCTTGCAGGAGTCTGTGGGGATGCTTTCTCCATCCTAACTCAGGGGTGAACTCAGCTCCATACCCTGATTCTTCCCATTTCAGATCACTTTTGCCTCAGTGTCACCCCACCAGGCACCAGGAGAAGGGAGGAAGCAGCTTCTCTGTATTCCTGAGGCTGCATCAGCTTACAATGGCAGTGCCTTAGTGTGGTCTCACATACGGTCTCACGCCCATAGCATGCTGCTGTGATAGCATGAGCACAGTGAAAATGCGAGGAGTCCTTTCAGCTGAGAGGTCAGTTTGCTGCAGCAGATACAAATGAGACTGAGAAAATGAGGATCCAGGATAGGGCTCGGAGCAGTCCTGTGTGGGAATTGGGTACAGGACAAAGCAGCCCAGGCTGGTTCAGCAGCACACAAGCAGCATACCACACAGTGAATAACTTCACCTTAGTGGAGGTCTCTTCCATCTCCCCTTTCTGTCTAAACTCCATCCACCACTAAACTGATTCCTTTCCTTAGGAGCCACTTTGGAGCTGTTAGAGTAAGTCATGGCTGTAACTGCTCATCTTCCCACTCGCACTGAACAGCAGCAACAAGCAGTGAGTGACACATGGAGCCTGCCCGAATGCGTGACTTGTACAATTAGAATGAGTGAGAAAAGAAAGAGTTCATGTTCCAGTGCAGTCTAACTCAGAAAACATGTTTGTTAAGGGATGTTTGGTGATGATTTCTATGATGTACCCATTTGCCCACACGTGCAATTCTGCGACAGACCACAAAAGCATTTTCAGCATCAATACGGTCCCTTCAGGAAGGAAGCATCCCTCTTCTTTAAACTGCATAATTCCACCCTGAGCTGGCCACTGGAGAGCGGAGAGGTGGAGCAGGCACATCAGTGGCCGATGCTCAGCAGTGGTGTGAGGTTGTCCTGCCCGTTGGTGGCAAACTCAGATGGGATGGTCACATAGGGATGACCAGCAGGGTTTGGCCTATGTACAGGAAACAAGAGGAATACAGACAGCGCATGGGTGCACATCACGTCAGTCACAGAAGCTGACTCAATTTCTGACTTCAGCCCCTTGAACTACAGTATGAATATCTTATAACAAGGCAAAAATCCCCATGCAAAACTACCTGCGCTTCATATTCCTCCACACAAAACAGGCCATGAAGCTCAAAGGGGGCTGTAAATCAACCCCACCCTTAATGCCAACCATTCTGCTCCTCACAGTTCCAGTCTAACAAACTGTGCTATTTTAGTGCACTTTTAAAGTGTGTCATCTGCATTCTAACCACTGACCTTTTCCTAATGCCCTTCAGGCATCCAACAAATAGGTTACATCTGTTCCTGCAGAAGCACGACAAGATGTGGAGGCCAATGTCTCCCGGGGTTTGGAGCAAAGCAGCCTTATCCTCATTCTTTCACATAACCCAGAAGGCATGGGTGGGAGCACCCAGGGGCTGTGAGCATCACAGGGGTCCCCACAGAGTTCCAGGCCGCACCTTGCGCTTCTGTACATTCCCAAGATCACCCTCTGCTGAACACCCCATCCCAAAGCACAGGCACAGTTCTGCCTATTTGCTTTTTAATTTTCAATGATTTGGTTTTAATCTTCAGGGTTCAGCTGTCTCTCACCCTCTGGCATCACCTCATACCCACAAAGTGAAATGTTAGCGAAGATGACAGTTGAGTGAAAACCACCCAACTGACCTGATGAGCTGGATACCCATCTGATGACCCACGAGAGGGCTGTAGTGATCCCCACAGCTGCCCAGGCCTCAGCAAGCTGCTTTGTTGAACTTCCTCAAGGAGAAAAGCCTTTCTTCATCCAGATTCATGGTTAAAAACCCCTTAAAGGCTGCCTCCTATGACATGAGATGTAACTGAACTGTGATGTGCCACAGCTCATCCTCTGCTTTGACGGCTGGAAGCGCGTGACCGGGATAAAACCTGAGATGCTCCTTCTCTTGTGTGGCTTTTCTAAAAGAAAGCGCTTTGTAAAGGCTTCTGATGAGTTTCCCCACTCTTACAGGGTTATCAGGTTTGACATGCAGCACAGCAACAAAGCACCCCTGATGGCTTCTCATGGGCGAACTCCTGCTGCTGAAGAAGACTGCTTGCACCACTGGGTCTCATCCTGCCCAAAGTGGCTGACATCAGAGTAGGATACAGGGGACATCAGCATCCTCCCCATGGCCCAGGACAACACTGTGAGGTGCTGGCACAGGGTGCCCAGAGAAGCTGTGGCTGCCCCATCCCTGGCAGCGCTCAAGGCCAGGTTGGACACAGGGGCTTGGAGCAAGCTGCTCCAGTGGAAGGTGTCACTGCCTGTGTCAGAGATTGGAGCTGGAGGAGCTTTAAGGTGCCTTCCCACCCAAACCATGCCATGATTCTATGACACTGGCAATGGCTGGTAAGCGAGGCAGTCCATGACCCAGGGTGTGGGAAAATGAGAATCTACATATGCATGTAGAGAAGCCAGTAGGTCCATCACATGGGAGCTAAACCAGGTAGGAGCTGTTCCTAACTGCTCTGTTAGGTTTGGTTTACCCCTGGGTATTTTGTGCAGCAGGGGCTTGTTCCTGCAGGCACGGTGAGTTCCAACCCAGTTCAGCCAGATAAGGTTGGTTAAGGCGCTCTGTTCTGATCGCACTGCCAAGCACCTTTCTAGGCTACAGCTGAAGTGCTCAGCACTTGAAGGACAGGTCTATGAGAATCCAACCCCTATTAATACAGCACAGAAAGATGCTGGAGGCCAGATGATAGGCAGCATCCCACCGGAGAACTAAGATCCCCGGGCACAGTTCCCAGGCTGAATGCCACATTCAGAGCTGCCTCTTCTCCCCCCTCCCAGAAGACCTTCAGGTCCTCAATGGGATGCAGTAATTAAGCTGACATGGAAGAACACAACCATTCTTCAAAGGGCTGGCAGATTGGTTGGGGATTTCTCCTGCAGTTGCACAGCTGCACTTCAGGGGGTGTGAGTACTGGAAAGGATGTTAAAGGAAGCAAGTAGAAACAGGGGAACAGCAGAAAGTGAGGAAGAACAGAGGAGTGTGATAGACAGGAACAATAAGAAGGAAAATCTGTTCTCCTTGCACAAAGTGACACCGGGAAAGTCAGGAATGACAGAGCACAGCTGGCTCTGCCACGGTGCTGATGCAGATGTTCCAACAGAATGGAGTTGGCATAAGATTGAGTTGTGCTGGACTGCAAGTTTGAAGTCTCCGCAAATGCTGTGTCAAGGGCTGGGATCTGCAGATCACAAGTGGTCCTCCTTAGCGTCTTGCTTGCAAAAGAAACGAGGGACATGTGGCACTACCAGCTCCTGCTCTGAGACTTGCAATGGAGATGCCCCTGGCTGAGCAGCCAGCTCCTGCTTAAGAGCTTGGATGAAAGATGCAGCCACCGAGGCAGGAATCGCTCAGGTGATGCACTATCTAAAAGCAGGATTGCAATGAATGAAAGTGTAAGATATCCCATCAGAAGCAGCTTGGTTTGTTGAGGTGAGCAGGGGCCTTGTCCTGGGCTCAGACACAGCCAAGGAAAGCGCTGGGTGATTTGATGATAGTCCCTGACCACTTAAACCCTTCCCCCTTTGTGAGAGACATCAGAAAACACAGACATTTCCAGGTGCAGTGTGATACTTCATGCATAGAACACTCTATACGAGCAGTATAGATATTACTGCCAGGATAGATAGATCCCAAGCTTAAAGGGAAGGCACAGACAGACACACACCAAGTGGCTCTGCTCAGGTAGAGATGAGAAGGGACCAAAACCTGAACTGCTGTGTGATGATTGTTTGCAGCGGAGCACACACACATTCAGAAGCCACTCATGTCCTTTATAAAGAACCAGGGTCTGTCCTGCTTTCAGTGCACCATTGTCACTGCACTTACCAGAAGCTGCTGCCTGATAGCAGTGTTAGGCAAGGAGAGGAAAACATCCCTCTCCACAGCTCTGCTGGGGACCAGCTCAGTGTGGGTGCTGAACTCATACAATTAACACTCAACCAAACATGTTTGTGGCCAGGTTTGGCTTCAGTTTAATCCATACCAAATGAAAAACATGAAGAGGAAAACCTCCTCTGAGGTAAGGAGCAACACAGAGATAAGTCTGATTAGGAAGACAACTATTAATAGCAATTATGCTTTAATTACTGTGCCTAATCTTTTTGAACCAGCAGTTTCTAGCATGTCCTCTACCAGACAAAGAGCTTAACCCTTCTGATTCTGTGCTCAGTCAGATGTAGAAGGAAAATGAGAGGATCTCCTTCCAGCAGATTCCCTAGCAGATAGGTACAAAACAGCCTTAGGAATATTTGCATAAGCTATGTATGAGACAGCCACAAAGAAAGGCTGGAGCTGTTCCTTATGGATACAACGCTGCATGTGAGTGCAAACTGTCTTAACGCATCTCTTTGTCTCGAGGGCTGTTTCTCCAGGGCTAGGCTATTGTGCTCCCAGGCTGCTGCCACAAAATTCCAGGCACAAAAAAGGCACTGAAAAGGACATGAAACAGTCTAGACAGAGGGGAGCATTGCAGTGCTGCTGGAAGGAAACACAGACTCTGGCTTGGATCCACGGCTCAGACAGCATCTGATGGTTTACTGCCTGGCTCGCAGCACGAGTCTGGAGCCAAGGAACACGTCCAGCTCCTCCGCATGCTGACCCTCACCAGTGACAACGTGGTGGATGGGTAGAGCCCCCTGAAGTGCCTCCCTTCACCTTGGTATGAACCAGCAGAAACTGGCCAAGAGGTCAAAAACCCCAGTGCCAGGATCCCTGGGCTCACATCAGGTATCCTCACCCATGGCTGCATCTGGTGATTGTGAAGCTGAAAACTTCAGTAAAAAGCTTTATTAAAAGTTCATAAAGTTGATAACACGAAGGTGAAGATTAGCTGGTCAGATGAACACAACTTCACCGTGACCATAACAAACGTATGTCAAAATACCCACTGAGAATCACATTTGCCAGCACAGTCTCATACACTTGATATCCCTTTGTGGCACATCTTCCTACCTGTGGTACCTCTTCCTGCTTGTGATACCTCTTCCTGCTTGTGATACCTCTTCCTACTTGTGATACCTCTTCCGGCTTGTGATACCTCTTCCTACTTGTGATACCTCTTCCTACTTGTGATACCTCTTCCGGCTTGTGATACCTCTTCCTACTTGTGATACCTCTTCCTACTTGTGATACCTCTTCCGGCTTGTGGTACCTCTTCCTGCTGTGTCCTACTCCTCCACTGTCTTTGGCATAAATATTTTTAAAAGTAAGCTTCAATAGTGTCAACTTTTGAAAAATACTGAAGCATATAAAAGCCAAGCAGACTTATTTCAAAAGATACATTCCAAAGCACTTCCCAGTCTTGGAGATGCTGCCTCTCGGGTTGATGCAACAGGATAGGACCTGGGGGGAGCTGTCTCTTTTCTTCTCCATAGAAAACCCTTGAAGAAGTTGATTGATTGCCTAATCTAAAAATGAATCTTTTTGTACATCTGAATGAACAGTCCTACCAAGCACCATGGCACAACTGACCTTTGCAGCGAAATCACCCACAAATCTAAAGTACACAGACAGATTAGCCAGTGTATCTCAGAACCTCCACCAATAACCTGAACGTCTGGCCCAGAATAAAGAGAGGCCCCAAGAGCAAACCTTGCACAGAGACACTGAGAGATAACACAGTGGAATGGCCAGAATAAAAACCTTGCAGGGGTGAGGAGACAAACGAGCTCCTCCGCAAGCACAGGGCATACACAGCAAGATCAGAGCCAGCACAGCCTGTGCTCCAGGGCTCTCTGCAGCCTAGTCCAGGCTTCAAAAGAAACTCATTCAGGAGCCTGCTGGTGAAGAGGAAGGATTCACACTGCTCCACACTCAGCAATGGGACTGTAGGGTCCAGGGTACAGCCGGGATGGAGCTGTGGGTCTCCAGTGTGGGATGTGCCCATGGCCCAATCCTGGCTCAGGGTCCCAAGTCCCAGCAGAGTGGATTGTAGAGAAGCTCAGAGGAAGGAGTCAGGCTCAAAAAGGACTGAGCGAGAGGTACATGTCAGGTACAGTCCTGCTTACATGCAAAAATCATAGAATCACAGAATGATTCCAGGATTCTATGATGTCTGGAATTCCTAGAATGAAGCTCCAGCAGAGCTGGACACAGGACTGCAGGGGGGCTCTCACTAGAGCGCTAAGTAAGCAGCTGAGCGTCTCTTTGGGGAGAAAGAGCAATAATTCAGTGAACAGCAGAACTAAAGCCACCTGATGTCCAAAGCAGCTGTGTCCAGCCCCTGCATACACCTCCTGATGGGGCTCCAGTCCTTCCGCCGCCCATCACTGGGACAATTACCCCGTGCCTGTCTGCAGGCACCATTTCTGGGCACACCAGGGCACACAGGCTTTGCAGACCTGACACAGCTGCCACAAGTGGGCACGAGGCACAGGGGCTCTGGGGGCTTGCAGACAGGCAATGCTGTGACTGCAGGGCTCCACTGCACGGGCAAACTGGGCTCTGAATGTAGATCACTGTGACAGCCCTGAGGAACAGGCTCTGGAGGCCCTACAAAGCCACTTGAGGCTGACCTTTCTGAAGAGGTTCCCAGCAATAATTGCTCCTCTTTGGCCGCCTGCTGTCATCTCTTCCCTTCATCCCCAGCAGGCTCTTGCCCTCAATGCCTGTTCTTTGGCTGCAGCCACGCTTAGCACCACACAGGACTCGACTCATCGTCCCAGCCCTGTGCGTGCAGCTTTGCCTGTGTGGAACCTGCTGCACCTCTCCATGCATCTGAGTGCTGCGATGCTATTGCATCAATGGGGCTTATTATTAAATCCCAGTCACTCTGAAGTAAGTGAATTATCCAGGTTTTAGTTGAACCAATTAACTGATATAACACAAGTCCTGCCTTCTTAAATGAAGAGCAGCATCTTGCTTCCTGCTCATGGCTCGCTGTGAAAGGGATTTTTTTAAACACTTTAATCTAATTAATTCTGAGGCTGAGACTCTGTTGGAGGAGCTCAGGTGATGACAAGGGGGTGTTGCTGTGTGTGGTGCTATCCAAGAACACTCTCAAGGGTTGTGAGGATGGAGGGGGCTGGAAAACAAACTGGTGTGTCCTAGGAAGAACACACCAGTTTGAAGCTAGGGAGGTCTTGCTGTTCTTCTAAAATACAACTGGAAAGGTAAAGCAATGGAAAGAAGCATTTTCAGAATGCTTTGGCCTTGGGCCTCCTCCAGAGAAAAGGGCTAAAAAAGCTAAAAGCACCCTTAAAAGCACCTTTTGGGGTGTATGTGATCGAGACTACAGAACACCAGCTACAACACGGACGTCAAGGGTGCATGGGCAGACCCCAGACCTTCCCAATCCCAAACGCTTTGCCATGGAAATAGTGTTCCCTCAATCTGCTGAACAGTCCCTCCAAAGGCTTCCCTGCTCTGTTGTGATGCAGCTGAAAGGAGTGTCCTGACATCAGGTGTTTTGCACAGATTAGTACTTCAGACTGGAACTGGAACGTGCCCAGCGTGGAGCTGGATGCTGCAGAGCTCTGCAGGAGCAGGTAGCAGCAGCGTCCCTGGGAGTCTAATGTAAATCATCCCCATGGCAATGACCTTGCAAGCATTTGTTACAGGAAATTACAGGAGCACAGGCCTTGATGAGTTCACTGTGAATTGAATAGCCAGTGCAGTGTCCCCCATGTGCACCTGAAGATAGCACTAGATTACAGAAGGCCAGGAGTCGTACTGGCCCATACAGGCAAGGTAATAACAAGTCAAAGCACCGTGTGCAGGAAACAGTGACTGCATTGAATGCAAATGATCCCCCTGTGTTTCTGCCTACAAATTAACAGTGAATCAGGGGAAGAACCACGGGTTAATTCTGACTGGCCCTTGCAATGTTATTAGAGATGTTATTATAAAACAAAGATGAGCTAAACGAGACTCTCAATGAAAGAAACAGAAAAAGGAAGCAGGTTAAAGTACACACTTGTTACTCGTGTTTACAAACATGATCCTGAACCTCACAACCTACACACTGAGGTGATTTAAAATTAGGACTCAAATAGACTTATTCTGCATTATCTTACTGTGACTGTTGAGCTCCTGGGGTTGCAGCCAGGGCACACACTGCTGCTGCTCCAACCCCACTGCCTAGGGTTTCCTCTGCTGAGCCCCCCAGCACACAGTGCTTAGGGTAAGATGCTTGCCAGGCTGGGACTTGGACAAAGGGGTCCTGGTGATGCTGCTCCCCATCTGCTTCCACCTTGATAGGTCCTCGGACAGGGCTTCACCCCCTCAAGCCTGTCCCACCCAGTGACCTGCGGTGGAGAGAGGCTTGAGGGCTGCTCACACTCCAAATGTAGATGGAGTTTGTGCTCCCCTGGTATCTGGCGACTCCAGCTAGATGCAGGGATGAGATGAGGGCATCGAGGGCATCTCAGCTGCTGTATAAGCAGATTAAGTTTACGTGCAGCTGATCCAGAGAGAAATGGCTCAGCAGGAGTTCCTGACAAAGACAAATTCCTCCCCAGCTCACATTCTGCTTGCTCACAGCAACACAAGGGGCGATAGTGTTATTTACACGACCTATCCTCTCTTCTCTGAATTGCATCTCTTCACTCCTCAACCTCCAACCTGGGTCGCAGCCATCCCATTAAATTAGGCCCATTGCTGAAGCAGCCTTGAGAGTCATTTTTCTTCCTGATCTCTCTGCTCCTCCCAGGAATGCTCTTGATGCCAACTGCAGTCCACTGAAAAAAGGATTTAGAAGAGAGAAAAGTAAACCAGCTGCTGTGAAAAGCTCCATTATTTTCCCTCATCAGAGGAACAAGAACTCAGCTTTTAACATGCCTTCAAGGAGGGGGGAGGTCAGAAGGCACCAGCTCTGCTCTCAGCAAGAGAGAAGCTGAGCTTCGAAGGGACCACTGCCGTTTCTCCCGGTTGCAATGGCTGCTCTGCTCCTTGAGAACCCAGTGTGTGCAGTAGGTGCTGTAAAGGCGGACAGGATATTGGTGACGGTACCTCCTGGAGAGGGAAAGCTGCTATGGCTGTTCAAGGTGTTTCCCTGTATCCACCTGCCCTGCTTCTCCCTCCCCAGATCCTGGCAGGATGAGGCTCCCCTGCAGCAGCACTCCCAAGGACACTTCAGTAATGAGGCAGCCTGGCCGGCTCCCACAGCATTTCCCTCTTCTCATTCCCATGCAGTGTCCCAGCTTCCTGTGAGCAGCTCCTCACAGCAACGCCTCATCTTCAGCGCCCTTCCGATGGTGCGAGCGCTGGGAGTCGGCTCCCCCTGCACGGCCAGTCCTGAGCAACTGCTGAAGCTGATGGAAATTTCCTGCAGTGCATTCCATGGAGTTCCTCCGGCCTCACACCATGGAAGCACACCAAGGAGCACAACTGACCCTCTTGTTCTGCATCTTGTGGCTCACAGGGCTTAATGAGACTGAGCAGTTAAAGAAATGGGTGACAACAAGGAAGCTATTTGGCACTTGGAAAACAACAAGGAATTTGGAGCGGGTGTGTAGGGGAGGACAGGGAGCACAGGCAGGAATAGGAAGAATCATACTCACAGCGGTAAGGAAGTAGGAATTTTCTCTGGAAGCATTATTTAAATCATTTGCAGCCTAATTTAGCACATCAAAGACTGCTCAGTTTCTCATTGCCCTGCACGGACATGGCTCTTAAGGCCAGCTCTAACTTCCAAGGACACAAGCACTTCCCTGGCCTTAATGGAGCCATTTGCTCTTGAAAACATATCACATTCCTGACCTGTGTCAGCTTTTCCTTAACCCAGCTCGATATTCCTTTCACCTTTGCAGGAGCATCTACACAACATGTGCTTCTGCTGCCCTTAAGATAGGAGAGCAGGACTTACCTACAGTGGCTGATAGTTAACAGATCTAGAAGAGGCTTGGGAAGTCACCTGAAAGCACGTGTCCTGTCTGCAACCTCACTCAGGAAGGACTCCAGCACCTCTGGGGTTTGGGGGTTCTGTAAACCCCCTGCTTCAGACCCCGGCACATCAGTGAGCTGGGAGGTCACTGCCAAGAGTCTCCTCTTTCCTCCTCCGCCCCTGCCCAGGCTGTCGATGCTACTCGCTGCTCTCTGGAAGGTTCCCAGACTGGAGGAGTCCCAGCAAAGATGACCCCTTCATGAGGTGATGAGCACAACGGAAGCAGGGCTGAGAGCAGCTCTGTGCTGGAGAGGCAGTAAAAGTGAACCGTTGCAATGGCTGCTCTTTTAGTGACCCCCAAATTACACTGGAAATGCACGCTTTTCATGTCACTGAAAACGTGACAACGCACAACATGCATGGACGGCTCCTGGTGTCCTCAGCTCAATAAAGCCCTGCTTTTCCCATGCTGACATGCCAATTGCTCTAGAGCAATACAGAAAACCTGCCAAAATCCTGAGCAGTGTTTATCATTCAACTCCTGGGTTTTCTATAGTGAAGGAAGAAACAAATACAGGAGATTCTCAAGTAAGCCAAAAGTGCTTTCCCATCCAAACGTTGTAATAATCACGTGTTTTCTTTTCTGCTGTGGACAAAGGAAGGTGTCTACAAGAAAAAAACCAAAGCCACCTAACCTAGGAATCATAACTGGAAACTACATGAGGCGCATGAACAACATTAGGAACTGATCTGTTGAGACAGCGGTACTTCTGCACTCTGACAGACATAGTATCATAGAATCCCAGACTGGTTTGGGTTGGAAGGGAGGTTAAAGCTCATCCAGCTCCAACCCCTGCCACGGGCAGGGACACCTTCCACTGGAGCAGCTTGCTCCAAGCCCCTGTG
>WYDI02034310.1:0-12072 GCA_009867235.2 Psittacus erithacus
TCCCTCAACCCGGGGGGGTTGCATTCTTTTGGTTCCCCCCCCCCTCCTTGGGGGGGGGGGGGGGGGAAGGACAGGTTGCGGGGGAAAACAAGCAGGCTACATGTTTTTCTAATTTACGACTAAGCTTAAACCACGACAGACAGGCATCTTCCAACCGTTCTCAAAAAAAATGCTATTCAAAAAGATAGGACCTCATTTTCTGACCTCATTTTCTAACTACTTTAATAAAGCCAGTGCAAACCACCTCCGTGTCTCCACCCATGAAAAGTTAAAGAAACAGAGGAAATACTATGTAGTAAGTCAGCCCTATTATATAGTTGTTGCCTGTTCCTTTTATGGTGAACAGAAATAGGTGGAAGATTTGTTTCAAAGATAACCATTCTATGCTATGAAGGGATTTATGCCACTCTGGGCTTATTCTTCATGGTCAGTTTCTGTTTTGATTTTCTCAGGTGGAGGTTTGATGCAAGCTGAGATGACTATATGGAGTCAATCTGGAACTAACAAAGCACTGACTCCATAGCTGAAGACTCAAGCCAGAAACCAGAACCTGATCTGTTGTATTTCTTGTGTTGTACTAGACAGACTGGGAAGAGTGAATTCTTTGTGTCAGATAGTTACCTAATCTATCTAGCCTCCAGATTTAGATTTTCATGGAAGGACTGCTTTGTGACTAGACTTATGCATCTCAACAGGCTACAGAGATAATATATTTGAACATATGCTTGCCACTGATTAGGAATTGCTCATTGTTCTGTATGCACACAAGATGGTTCATTTGTGGTTTTCTTACAAACAACAATAATTTAAAAAAAAAATTGCATATGCCTAAAAGTATCTGCAGTAAAGGAAGAACAATCTTAAAATAAGTTAGGAAAGTTCTGTTCCCATTACTGGTTTAGCAAACTTCATGCAAATTTGAAAGATTTGAAGAAAAGGTCAGGGTTACACTATTTTGTATTTTCAGGACAAAATAGTTATCAAGATCATCCACAAAATGATCTACTTCCAGTATCAAACTCTTCCCTAAATGAGCAGCTTCCATGGTATCAATGAAACTCTGTATCAACTCTGTGCTTAAATCCCAACTTCAGCTGAAATACATAATAGTTTGTCAAAAATACAAATAGTCACATCCTTCAGTGCCCTACCAACATACAGAAATACATGTGATAAGCCCAGAATTATTTCAAAATTTCATGTTCCTTAGATCACAAAGGCTGTAACACGCTCATTGTCCTGAGCTTTTGGCAGCTAAGAAAGATAGTGTTAGTGAGTTACACTTACCAAGCAGACACATGATAGGCAGTTCTATGCCTTTCACTCAGTTTATAATACAGCAGATGGCGCTGCTCACTGTCTGATCTGTTCTAATGTTGCACCTGCATCATCCACCTTAGAGATTCAGAGGCATTTCCTGCACAAGAATATACAATTTCTTTCCAAGAAGCAGCTTTTTTAGCTGTTAAATTCGCAAAAAAAACTGTACTCTTTTGAGAGTGGCATTGAAGCATTTCTTAGGGTAGCCACACCTTTTCCTTCCATCTTCCAGGAGACGATATAAAACAGCTTCAGTGTTCATACACTGCCCATGACATGAACATTTGACACATTCTGAATGAATCTTCTTTGATGACAGTGTCTGCAACAAGCAGTCAAGGCTCCACAAAAGACCTTAATTCTTCATTTCACTGTGCTGCTTCAGTCAAACAAGAAATGTAGTGGTCCCTCTTCCTGGACTACACAGTTTATGCATTCTCTACAGCACTCGATCCCCCATCAAGGTGGCATCACAAAGACTATAGGTATATCCAACCTGGTGGAGAGTCTGAGCCTGTCCAGGCTCTAGTTTCCCTTTGCAATCCTGGTAAAGCAATTTGGAATACAAGGAATTACTTCATCAGTATTGGCAAAACCACACATGCAAGGAAACTGAAACTGTCATAAATTCAATCTGTTTTTTTGCAGGGTTTGGTTGATGCATACTTTTAGTTTTCTTCAAGATTATATTAATAAAGCAATGTCTGTAGAAGCAGAAAAGAAATCTACTTAGAGTTGAAAGTCTCTCTGAGAAGTTGCTGTCAATGCACAGTCACTGTCATATAAGTGACCCTCTATACTTGGTTTGGAAATATTAATGGTGGTGTGCCGTGTAGAAAGATTAAAACCTCCTTGTGGTGAAAAGTCAGCAGTTTGACCCTACGGACTGCATAGTTTAGCACTGATGCTAGTACTAATAGCACAAGACAGCACAATTGTCTTGAATGCCTCTGTATCTGTCTCCTGTTCAAAGTAGGCAATGGCAGAAATGAAATTCTTTTGACTCTTATCAAAAATCCTCATCTGTAGAAGGCAAACAGTAGAATTCTTCCAATAAGCCCTGCAAGTCCCATTAAACTTACCATCTTGAAAATGTAATTGCATGGCTTAGGGCTCAGTTGCTCTCTCAGTACTTCTTTTGGACTTGGTGAATAGTGAAAACCTTAGTATGCCTAAACTACTGTTATGACTCGAGAGCCCTACATCTATGACATATATCACCAACAGACAAGGGCAATATCAAAGAATATTTTAATTACCACAGGAAACCAATTGACATTCATCAATTTACTACTGCAGACTACCATTAGGACTTTAATATTTATTAAGGATTTTAAATTTGCTTAGATATGTGAAATGATATTTGTGCCCTAAGTAGATAGATAGATAGATATAAAGAGAACAGGTGATATAACCTATGTATTATCTGCACACTTTGTCTTATCATCTATGTTTGCTGTCTTTTCTCAACCACACATATCCTCCACACCTTTACTGGGGGCAGTGTTGTGGTTTAAGTCCAGCTGGCAACCCAGAAACATGCAGTCTCTCACTCCCCCACTTTCTCCCTCTGCTCCTGGAGGGATGGGAAGGAGAATCAAAAGAATGTAACCCCCAAGGGCTGAGATAAGAACAGTCCAGTAACTAAGGTATAACGCAAATGACTGCTGCTACCACCAATAATAATGATGATAAGGGAAATAACAAGGGAAGAGAATACAACTGCTCACCACACCAACACCCAGCCTGACCCCTGCAGTGATCTAGCCCTTCCAGGTAACTGCCCCTAGTTTATATAGTGGGCATGATGTACTGTGGTATGGAATACCAATTTGGTTAGTTTGGGTCAGGTGTCCTGTCTCTGCTTCCTCCTGGTTTCCCCTCCTCCCTGGCAGAGCGTGAGACTCAGAAAGTCCTTGGTCAGACTAAACATTACTGAGCAGCAACTAAAAACATTGGTGTTATCAGCTCTGTTCCCAGCTTAATAGCTAATATCAGCTATTAAGAAGGAGAAAAATGACTGCTACAGCTTAACCCAGGACAGGCAGCGACAGGCTCCATAAGTTGAAAAGTCTAATGTACCGCCACCAGCAATTTCAACATTGACTAGACATTGGAATTGATGACCCAGATCTTTCTTAGTCTTACATACTTCTGTAAACAACACAACAACTGAATTTAATGTTAGTTAAGTAAACAAAAAAAGTACTATTAAAAATAACCAAGATCCCCAAACTATTTCTTTTTTGGCATCAGTGATTAGGATTATTTATTGCAAGTTTAAGTATTACCCTCTAAACCATTTAATTACAACATTTTCGGTACCTATGACAGAAGTAGTCAGGCATTAAATGTGAAGCCCTCTTACTGCAATATCTAGAGGTAGGTAATCAATGTAGCAAAGATCTACTGGGTGCAGAAGATGTATATCTTACCTTCCAGTGATTAGTTTGTCAAAGCCACAAGATCTATGAATATACTTATTTAATCTGTCAGAAGGATATAGTACATCCTGAAAACTTATCATCAAACCTGATGTAGCAGAAAATTTTAACTATTGATTAGATGCAGACATTCTTTTTAATCTGAACATGTACTTCAGTGCATCAATAGGTCAGGTAGCTTATGAGTGCAGCCCAATAATATTGAAATCTTGAGTCAGCAAGTTAATACACCCCTGAGTTCCTCAAATTATTTTCTTCTGGGATGACTTTTAAAGAAAAAGGATGATTAGTCTAAGTACAGAATAATAGACTGGGGCTGTGTTCAGTTACACCATCCTTCCTTTTTTTTTGGTCCAAGTCTTATGTGATGTACCAGGTGCAGGCAAGTATTTCAGGTTTTACATTTGTTATTTTTGAAGAAAAAAGAAAAAAGAAAAGAAAAAAAAGTAAGCCTGTAAACTGATTCATCCTTTAAAAAACTCTCAAGTATCAGAATAATCTGTGAGTAGGAAAGGTTAAAAAAAGTAAAAGCAAATTAAAATGAGATTTACCTAAACCTGCTGTTTCTTCTGTTATGAGAAGCATAAATAAAATAAATCCCAAACTTTTATCCAGCTTCTTGAAACACTTCTCTAAATAATACACTTGGAGTGATTTATTCTGAAAGGAGGAATAATTTTATATAGCCGATTTTTTTTAAACACTGGAATAATATACATACTGAGTTCACTTTGGAAAATGTCAGCTTTCCATGCCAAATCATGATGCATGTCATGATCATAGTGCTGGATTTGTTGTATTTCTTGCTGATGATATTAATAATAGGATTTTCAGCTATTTGGTTAAATAAAATGTTTTAATATATTATTTACTTTTACTTTATTTTTGCATTATGCATTATGGATAACAGACCGCCACAACTTTTATGTCATATGTAGCCAACTAAAAACATAGCCCGTTTTCTATATTCCCCTCCGACAGTAAAATCCTTTACATGTATTACACCAAATTCATAGAAGCACATGGAATAAAGTCTTTCAGGAATTTAAGAAAACAAGCATTTCCAAATCTGTACATACTTGATGGATTCACTTAACAGGAAATATAGTGGTCATCTAAAACATGCAAAACATAACCTCTATTTCTGATTTTATTAAACAGGATGATGAAATACAAGGAGATATTTTGCCTAAGTAATGTGCATATTCTATTGTTTCTAACTACAGCCAGGAACTACTTTATAGGCAATGTAATATGCAAGTTCAAAAATTAATCTAAATTAAGTTAAGCTGGACAATATGCTTTAGGGGAACAAAAGTTTATATATATGCATAAAATATTATAAAACGACATTTACAGGAAACAATTTTCCTTGTAGCAAAGTTTTTATGATGGATGTAAAGCAAAAATTATGAAATAGTGTTGTAATTAAATAAATCTACAGACTACGTATCTCAGAAATAATAATTTGCACACTGTAGATTATATTTCTTCCCTGTGGGAGAAATGCAGACAAGCATCCCCATGTACTGTAGTTCACTTTCATGCGAGTATGAGAACTTGACACATTTCTCCTTGCCTGAAAACCCTAGCACTGGGGATATAGGGCAGTATAGGCAACTGAGGGAAGTATTCATCTCATACAGCTTCAGAGATCTAAAAATCTTTGGTTTCTTGTTTACACATCCATTATCAGTTTTTCCTTCTAGAAGCCATACAAGGAGAGAGGCACCTTCTGAGGATGGTTCTTCTCACCTATTTTAGGATGGATTGACTGCAGTTAACCCCACCTATGAAGATGCCTGAGTGTCTTTCTATTAACTATTGTGGGATCTTACTTCTAGCATCTCCAAATCCCGTGTGAATAAAATGTCACTATAGTAGCTGAACCTGGCTTAAGGAAGCTGAACTTCCTTATAGAAGGCACCCCCCTATATTAACTTCCAATACAATTAACAACCTAGACTCTCTGTAAACAATTGTCAGACTTGTAAGGGTTTAAATATTTCCTATCCTGCCATGGGAAAGGTCAAGCTGTGACCTTGTGATCAGCTGGTGAGGGTGTAAATCACAGCCCCAGAAAAAAAATATGTGAGAAATGTAAGATATTCAGAAAGGCCGTAATGTGTTAGTCAGGGTCAAAAACATCTGATATAAAATATATTTAGGCTGCTATGGATTCATTATGCTTTAATTTATGAAAGCTCCAACCTGTTTACTATTCCAAATAAAGCCATTAGACTCCCAAGTCTCAAAATGAAACTGTAAAACACAAGTATAAACACAAATACTGTATATATTAAAATATATTCACTTATATATTCATATATATATACACTCATATGTATATACATATAGATACATGCACACATGCATATTTATCGTGTGGTATATTTACATGTGCGTATTTGTATATGGCTTTTTCATATAAATTCCTCTGCATACACTTGTCAGGAAATACCCTGTGCAGAGCCTTCTTTTCCACAGGTGAAAGAATGACTCATACTTAACGATGTTTTTTTCATATTCTGTGTAAATTTTAGGTAAGAAATAGCTTTCTTTTCTTTGCAGTTGTCTGTAAAGCCTCTCTTGCTGAATTACTCTTGGTTTTATGCAATAAGAATGCTAAAAATTCGTTAAAGAAGAAAGCGATACATAAGTGATTTTTTCTTCCTTAGATTATTGTTGACAATTACTGATTACTTTTCAGAGAATTTTTTTTTAAACAATTTCTAAAGGTAGTTTTATTTTTTCCTGAAAACTTCACCTGACTTTACTTCCAAACCTACTGTGTTACTTAACTACGCACATCAGTAAAAACATGTTTTGCCAATTCCAAAATGCGCAGTTTTTGGTAACCCTCATTTTACTGACAGGAACTGAGTGGGAGAACCATCTGTAACTACCAACCTTTATTCAGTCTCATAGCTATAACTTGCAGCTACTCAGGCATAAGCTGCCAAATAAGACAGTTTGGGCTGTACAAAAAGGGAGGGCAGGGGATGAGGGACGACAAAGATGGATCCTGCGTATGCTGGTGCAGAGAGGAGAAGTCTTTTGCCAAACCATGTATTTGTGATGCAGCTTCCAGGAAAGCAGGCAGTGGCAAAACATTGTGGATGCTGACAGACACATTTTGACACAGCCTATTTATGAATCAGTTATGTCTTACACAGTTGCTTTTGCGAACATGGACAGGGCCATTTCCAATCCAAGTACATAAACACCCTTGAATGGCAAAATCAAGGATAATACTGTTCCCTACACATGTCTGAGGATCCTGTGGTTTGGTGACTCCCTCACAAAGATGTCTGGCAGTCATAATTTTATGCCCTAGATGGATTGAAACAGAGCTATTTATTTATTTGTTTATTTTTGATAACTAATCCTTATTAAGCAGCTGTAGGCTAAACACTAAGATAAACCACAGACAGGGGTAGTTCTTTAGAATAACATCTGCACTAGCATATGTCAGAAGGGCTTAAAAAAATAATTTATGTCAGCATTCCATTTAGACAAATGATGCCAACAAAGGGACATTAATAAATAGAATATGGGTTTCAGAGACCATCAGTTAAAGAGAACTATCATACAGAGAATCTGAATCTATTTAGGTCAAGGTTGGATTATAAATTCAGAAGCTTCTTTTTACTACACTATTTCCCTGTTGATTCTTTTCCTTCTGACTCCTACTGAGTCTGCATCTGTTCCTTTTCTAAGTAGGTAGAACGTGGAATAGATGCAAATATGATGCAGTTTGTGGGTTAAATTCTTGGCTGAGTTTATCTGTTGGAAGCCTCACCATCAGGCAGTCAATTTAATCAAGCAATAATCTTCAGTCAATGGTGATCTTTTACAAAAATGTGTCCATGGCACCTGCTATGTCCTGTATTTATTGAAGATGTATCTCTTCATGAGTTTTAGCGCAATTGTCTGAAACTGTTTAAGCAAGAGAATTATTAGTAGTAACAGGCAGTACCATATGCAACTTTTTGTCCTCTCCCAAGACAATACAGCTTTTCTTTGGGAACAGTTAACATCCCTCTAGTATAGGCCAGAATATTATTCATTACATTTTGGATGTTCCTTATGGCTACGCAAAAACATGAACAAATCAGCTCCTTTGCCAGTTCAGTGTTTTATTCTGAGCATTGAGGTTTGTTAGTCAAGACAACCTAAGTCTGCTTTTTAGTTGTTTTTCTACACCCGTGATTAAATGGAAGGGAGAGGAGGAAGAGGAAGAAGATTTTTCTATTGTTTCCTTTCCACTAACAACTCCTTTAATCTTAGATAATACAATATTTTAACCTTCATAAAATATTTAGGTAAGTTGGCAAAAAATTAGAGCTGTTAGTATATTCACATTAGAGGCAACTGGTTTTCCCACCGTAGTAATAGCAAGAGCTAGGGATGAGTGTTTGTGAATTATAAAACAGGTGCATCTTTTTTCTCTGGCACTTTTGTTTTTATTGTTATTTTGGATGCTCCTGTCCCCTAGAGGATCCTTCACCTCCTCCCCAGAAGGCACTCCCCTTAGTGAGAGACTGGCTGATTTTCATCTTCCTGAGACTGAACAGGCCAAATCCGAATTTTGAACTATCTCACTTTGACCTGTTAGGCAGGGCATAAAGCTGCCTAAGCCTTTCTTGAAAACCTTTCGGCTATGAGGACCCACAATGTGACCCCAAGCAATCTATTCCAACATTTCATTAGTTGTTAGGTGTTTTTCTAATAGGCAGCTTTGGCAATATTTGCTGTAATTTAGCCTATTGCTTTTTGCCCTATCCACACTGATACAGAGAGCAGCTGCTCAGCTGTTCAGCATGTCTTGTACCTGAACGCTACTGCCACATCACACATTGTTCTTTTCATCTTTCATTTAAACATCCTGGTTTCGTTCAGTCTTTTTTCGTCAGGTTTTCTAGACTCCTCTGGTGTCTTCCCAGTAGTTTCAGAATGTTCTTGAGGGGCTGCCAAAACACAGAAATACTCAGCAGAGGTCTTGTCTGCACAAAGTGGAATAAAAATGTCATTTGACTATAATATCTGCATTTTTCAGAGCAACGTGACAGTGACTCATATTGCTCTTGTGATCGACTATAACCTGTAGGTCTTTTTCTAAAGGTCTGCATGAGTATAGTCCAATTTTTAGGCCTGATTTTTTTTTTCAATGCATCTGATTATACATGCCTGAGTGTAGAGCAAAATATTGTCCATACTGAATTATATCTTTTTTACACCAATTTCCAAGATCATGTTAAACTCCGTGTACTATTCCTGGCAGTCCTCCGAACCTTGGTATGATCTCCAGAATTAATAATAACATTAAGTATCAGACAGATATTAATAAATTTATTAAGCAGAGCTGGACCAGGACAAGTCCTGAAGAAATCAAGTTGGTATCGCCTTCAATATGACAGTGAAAGCGTATTCTCTGAACATGCTTTTTGCCTATCCGTAAGGCTTCTGGTACTATGATAGACTAAATCTGATAGTTTCAATCTTCACTTTTCAAATCAAAGCCCCATCTGACCTGGCCCTGAACATTTTCAAGGATGGAGCACAAGCAACTTCTTTGGGCAACTGGATTCCTCCCTGCCTTCTTGAGCCTTCAACCAGGCTCTCCTTCTGCACTGGGCAGCTTCTCCCCCTGCATCATTTCAGCTGGCTGTTTCAAAGGACTGCTGGTTTTGTTCTTGATCCCAGTGAAGTGAAAGGGAGTTTGCAAAGCTGCGCTTTTGTGGAATAATGGCCATAAACTACAGAACCATTTCAGGGGAGACACTTAATGGGTCATTAATAAATATTCTGGGACAGGTTTTCTAGTTTTCTTGCAGCTTATGGCAACTGAGTATTTGCAATTCAGTAACAAGGCCTGATGCCTCAAGGCATAGCTCCATATGCTTGTTTTGCAGACTTGGGAAAGGTACACTCTCCAGTGTGAAGAGGACTAAATCTGTTCCTAGTTGAGTATGATGTGCAGAAAAGATTACAAGTTGGGGTTTTATTTCTATTAAAACTAAACTATACTTCATATACAATATGATTGTATTTCAGCAACTTGTAGGACCAATTAGACCTGTTTTAAAAGATCTCAAGATTGTATCTAGACCAGATTTTCAAAGCTGTTCAGGCATTTAGAGATGTATATTTAATTTTCTAGACTTCATCAAGCTGCTTTCAGTCTTGGAATAATACAAAATGCTAGTAGGTAACCGGTATCTAATTATTTAGGCAGTTACACGCTGATGCCAGTTCTACGTGGTCTTGATTCTATTAGTATGGCTTTATGGCAAGAAATACATGAAGTAGCAGATCTAAATAGTACCATAATATTTTCTATCCAAGAATATATTTTTCTTTTACTTTGTAAAAAATGTTACCTTTTTTTTTTGAGAAGGAGCATTGTTGACAGTATCCATGAGAAAATTAGTTTCAGGGATTCCCATCTAAAGGAAATGTTATTTCTCTAAAACAAAGATTATTTTATATTCAGTATATTTCCAGTTGATGAAAGAAAATGTGCTTAATGTCTTTTATTTGGCATTGCTGCTTGAAAACATAAATTATCTGAAATATTTTTTTTACAAGCTGTCTGTTGGTAGTCACAGTTCACTGCTCCGTTGATGTAGTGGGTAAATCTTTAGTGTGAAATGTCCCTGCCCATGGCAGGGGGGCTGGAACTTGGTCATCTTAAGGTCCTTTCCAACACTAACTATTCTATGATTCTATGACTCTGCAGAGCTGGAAAACCTGCAATACACACATCTGATCCTATTTCATTAATTGAGTGACCCTTTTTCAATTTCTGGCTTCAAGCAAACATTCTGCTGCTTTGTCAAAGCCTTTTTCACATTTCTACTGAATGGCCTGTAGGTGTTTGATTCCTGTTATAGCCAGGTAATGTATAGCAAGTGTGTGAAACAAATTCTTCAAAAAGCCAGTGTTGGGCTGGTGCATTCTGTGACTAGCAATAATGAAATACATATGTATACATTTTCTTTCCTTCTTATTTTTTCTCTCACTTAAGTACCTATTAGAGAATAATAAAGTACCTTCCTTTGAATGTTCAAAGTAATATTGACATAGAATTTCATTCCCTTTCAGTCTGAGCTCTAGAAGCAGGTCTTACTGGTTTGGTATATTTGTAAAGTGCTGTTGCAATGGTCAAGACTGGAATGGCTGGAGGAAGATTTTGACCTGTTTAGCTGAATTTGCGTGAAAGAGCTATCTGGTGTCCTGATGCTTTTTGTTTGCTTATTTGTTTGGGAGTTTGGGGGATTTTTTGAGGGGGGTTGGTTGGTTTGGTTTTTCTTTTTTTTTTTTTTTTTTTCTCATTTGGGAATATATTAAGTTTCATATTCGAAAGAAAAAAATACCCGAATGTCGAGCTTGAGAGAAATAAGTGAGACTCTTCCTCAGAGCCTTTAATTTATCACTAGATTTGTCCTTATATGGCCATATCCTGATGGATTCAAGACACACGCAAAGAAGGCAACTCAGATTCAATCCCATCTCTGTTCTGGAGCAGGTTTTTGAATCCTGATATCTCCTGTAACAATGTGTTCTTGATATGTCATTTAACAGTGTGTTCTTCTGGCTATAATGCTCTCTACTGTGCATTTTCAGCACCTTCCTTCCATAGTTTCATACTGAAGCTATTTCATTTTGAATTGCAAATGCCGTAACAGGTAGAATTTGAACTCAAGCCTCCCAGCTCAAAGCCCACCAGGCTGCAGAATCATTCTCTTACATGGCCTAGCATATTCAATGCCAGCTACCCTATTCACTTTTGCTGAAAGATTTTTTTTCCATAACTACAGTAGTGAAGCTATAATGCCTGTCATTTGTGAGTTTATATCAGATAGCTGCAGCTTAGCATTGGGCTAAGATTACAGAGTAGCAGAAAGCCTTTAGGAAGTTTTCCCTGTAAAACTGTAATTATTTAAATTTTATTGTTTAAAAGTTATAGGATCATTCCTCACAGTTGAATTTAGCACTCTAATGCAATATGTATTATTAAAAATTATAATTTTGTTAGAGAAGTAGTTGATTGACAGCAGTTACAATAATGTGAGCTGCTATCAATTATGAAAAAACTTGTTTAGGTTTGTCAATGTATAGTTGTCATGGTTTGTTCTTAATCGTAAATTAGAAAAATATGTAGCCTGCTCATTTTCCCCCCCTCCACCCCCACCCCTGTCCTTCCCCTCCTCCCCGCTCCTGGAGGAATGGGGAGGAGAATGGAAAGAATGCAACTCCCACGGGTTGAGATAAGAACAGTCCAGTAACTAAGGTATAACACAAA